>CM019066.1:391275607-391467815 GCA_009667805.1 Leptobrachium leishanense | reverse complement strand
AAACACAGTTACCTCAAAAAAGAGGACACGTTCCCTAATTATTAATAATAAAAGCAATTCTTTATTAATATACTTTAAAAAATTATTAGCACCACTCAATAGTAATTAGTTCCAACGACAAAATAGTGATCTGCCTATAGTAATTCAGTCGCTCATTTTTGATACCTGGCTACCTCAGATATCAATTATTCGATGAATGATTAATCATAGAGGTGATTTGGCAATTAATATAGTGTAAAGTAGAGGCGGTTCGCTAAACTGCTAAATAAATGATGATTCGGGGTAGTTTAGTCAGAGAACTTTAATAAAACACTGCGAGCCTCAGTTACTTTCACAATTATTCTTTAAGATTTTCAACAAAAAAAGTGAAGCCGCCAATATGCAGGGAGGATTAAAAATAATTACAACATAATATCCTCAGATCAAAAAGTATTGTCAGTTTATCAGATTGTAACTGCTTTGAGAATAAAACTGATGTCCGCACCACAAATTGCCTATATTACATGTCTTATCAAATTAAGAGACCACGGTCACAATTAGTAGACTGACAAATAAATTGATTTGTTATGAAGAGAGCATTAATAAAACACTGCGAGCCTCAATTGTTTTCACAATTGTTCTTAAAGATTTGCGACAAGAAAGTGAAGCCGCCAATATGCAGGGAGATTTAAAGATAATTACAACATAATATCCTCAGATCAAAAGGTATTGTCAATTCATCAGATAGTAACAATGTCTAAATTAGTAGACTGGTAGATATATTGATATATATGAAGAGAACAATACTTAAACACTGCGAGCCTCAATTGCTTTCACAACTATTCTTTAGGATTTGCGACAAGAAAGTGAAGCCGCCAATATGCAGGGAAATTTAAAGATAGTTGCAGCATAATATCCTCAGATCGAAAAGTATTGTCAATTCATCAGATAGTAACATACAGGGTTATTCAGAGTGGTGAAAAGCAGGAGAATGACTGGAGAATGAAAAATTCTAGGTCAAAATAGCCGATTTGGAAAGTGAGATGAAAGGGAGAATTTTTCTGGTTTGGCTATTTTGACCTAGAATTTTTCATTCTCCAGTCATTCTCCTGCTTTTCACCTTTCTCTGAATAACCTGTATGTCTAAATTAGTAGACTGGTAAATAAATAGATTTATATGAAGAGAACAATACTTAAACACTGTGAGCCTCAATTGCTTTCACAATTATTCTTTAAGATTTGCAAAAAAAGGTGAATCCGCCAATATGCAGGGAGGATTAAAAAAAAATGCAACATAATATCCTCAGATCAAAAAGTAGTGTCAGTTTATCAGATTGTAACAATGTCTAAATAAACTTCTCTAAGGTGCCCTGTACATTCAATATGAAACACCGCTATTAATCTACACACTTGTATTTCGAACCAAACAATACACCTCCTCAGGTATGTTAGTCACCAGTATCGACAGATAGATCTTACGCTGTCACAAACAACCATACATAAATATTGGAAGCCTCATAGGCAAAATATTTTATCATTTTACAGAACTTGTTAACATCTTATTGATGATAGAAATGTATCATTCTGCTATATTAGCATGAACCTGCTCAACGCGCGTTTCCTTGCCGCACTAGCAGCAATTTCATCAGGAGCTCTGGGGATCCTCCTTTCGGAGTCCATCTAAATAGTTTTCTAAGGCAGATTCGTAATCAGCGATAATTGGGTTCAGCTACTCGTCTCCAAACAGAATAGTACGGGTCACTATGAGGATCAAAAATGTTTAAGCTAAACGTAGTCAGCCATGCTTCGTTCCTCCACCATACATCCAAATCTCCCCTTAGCTCCAATCACATGACTGAAGTTACCTATTAAATCCACTGAATTGTTTGCCTATTAGTCAGGTAACCCCTACTGGGACTGTTCTCTTCCTTCAAACGCTCCCTTAAAACGTTCCTATTTAGGGAAGCCGACCCCCCAACTCACTGACGCAACCATCAATCACTCTCACCTTACAGTCCTCTCCTCCTGTTTCCAACCCCAACCCTCCCAGATTGTGAGTTCCTACGGGAATAGGGCCTCATCTCCTCCTGTACTGTTTGTCAAATGTTGTTCAATGTATTGTAACCCTGTCTATACTGTGCCTATTGTACAGCGCTGCGGAATATGCTGGCGCTTTATAAATAAAGAAGAATAATAATAATAATAATAATTGTCAGTTATGGTAGCTAAGGACATTCTGTTCCCAATATTTACATTTTAGATTTGAATTAAATAATAATCTGCCTCATTAAATCATTATAAGTTTTTATTAACATAAGAAATTAATTGAATCCATAAATGCTCCTTTATATTATACTTATTAGTTAATATATAACATGGTGTGATTGTCATGGATCAAATAATTTTCTATAAGGTCGAGTATTAGGTTCCTATATATGGGGTCCATTCAATCCATTTGGATTAAGGGTGTTAAATTGGTAGATCCAAACACATTCCCTCCTCCTTAAATGGAGATCATAGTCTCCTTGTCTTTGTAGTTTTGCCACGTTTTCCACTTCACAGAATCTTAGGGCATTTACATCGTTATTATGATGTTGTTGTACACGTCTGACTACTGGAATGTCTAACTGATTGCGGATGAGCGAATATGTTCAGGATACGTTGTTTAAAGGGTCTAAAGTTTTACCAACATAGAGTTTTCCACATTTACATATAATTGCATATACCAGACCCTTAGTGTTACAATTAAAGCACTTTAAATTCATTCGTACCCAGAGAGTCCTTAAAGGGATACTCTAGGCAACATGACCACCTAAGCTTTTTTAGGTGGTCATGATGCCCTGAGTATGCCCTCGCCTTTCCCCCCTCCCTCCGCTCACCCGATCGGCTAAAACAGCTGAGAGACGCGGAGTAGTTTACTCCGCCCTCCCAGCTGTCAGTCAGCAGAGCGGGAATCATATTTCCCGCTTCTGCCGACTATTGCCGAGTAGGAGACGTCATCGCGCTTTCAGCGCGATGACGTCTCCAACTCGCCGCAGTAGCTGGCGGGAGTGAGCATTCAGCTGCTGTGATTAGTGTTACGCGCATCATCTTGCGCGTAACACTAGACGAGGAAGGTGGAGCGGTCCAAGAAGGTGGAGCAAACAAGCCGAGTTCTCTGCTAGGTGCGACAGACGAGCGAGAACAGCGCCCAGCCCGAACTTGAAGAGCAGCAGAGTAAAGAAGTCTCAATTACACTTTCTTCTCGGTTAGTTTTTGCAATATGTATTTTTTTAACTCAATTTTTTCAGATTAAGTGTTATAATTTATTTTTGTCACTTTTTTTCTTAAATATTCCTATGTTTATGTAAAAACTTATTACTTATATTAAATTTCTGGTATTAAACGTATTTTATTTTTTTAATTTATTAATTACTTATTACGTTTGTAATATAAAATAAAAATTTTTTATGTATTTTTGTGACACACTTGTCACTCTCCAAAATTAATACATCCTCACATTTTTAACCTTCCCGCAGCCTGCCTAGGCCCTTGCAAGCAAAAATTTACGTTGTGTACAAGTGGCATCTCCACAATCTATTTTGAGGTGCAAGCAGCAAAATGAACGCTTTATTAAAGCCAAAGCAAAGCCAAATTTGAGTCCGTCCCCCACTCCACCAAGCCTCATTGTCCAAAAAGAACATGTTTTAAACGAACACAATGAGTCATTCTTCCGTCTCTATATAGATAGCAACCAGTAGGGTAAGCACACATTGGTACAATGGACTGATGATTTGACGAGATTAATACACAGCTAAATCTTTTATGGTTTGGGAAGGGTTGGTGAGACAAACCAAAGGAAAAAAATACAATACAGTTCATGTGTTTTTTGTGCTTTAAACTAATCTACTATTCGTAAGGTCTAAATTGTTAGACAGGCTACTTTTTCCAACAATTAAAATATTCACCATGAAACTGCCTGTTTTGGAAAACTCTAAATTTAAAAGGAATACAGAGGTACATGTAGATAGTGCTGAAAAAAAACCTACTTGTCCCAGTTGTCTGGTGATACAATTTACACATCCCTGCATCTTCTAACTGAATAGTATGTATTAAAACGTACGGTTAATAATTAACCACTGCTGTCCCCATCCACTCACCCAACTACTTGCAAAAAAAAAAACTTTATGGACGCACAGGCTTTCAAAGTACTAGGCGTAGGTGACGTGCGCCGCTCTTCCTCACTCATTTCACAATGAGTGTGCAGAGTGCATAGAATAGATGACGTCTCCACCTCTCGATATTTTGCGGGTGCAAGACAGTGGCAGCACCCGCCAGCTATGATTAGTGCATTGTGCATGTTTTGGCTTGCACATCACTATTCAAAGTTTGTTTTGAAAACCGAGAGCACTGCAAAGTTTGCATCTATCCTTCTTTGTAACTTTTCATGTATATTTTTTTGAAACTTTGCATGTATCATTCATGTTCATCTTACATGTATCCTTTATTGGAATTTTGCATCTATCCTGCAATGGATCTTCCCTTTTTCAACTAAATCTATAACATTTTTCGGTGTATTTGAAAACCAGAACTAAACCATGTGCATTGTTGTCGGATGCCAGAATTATGATGGGAGAAGAACAAGAGAAAGGGGTGTCACTTTGCACAGCTTTCCAAAAGATGTTCGAAGAGCAAAAACCTGGCTACAATCCACTAATGACCACTTTGAGGATATCGATGAGACAGTAAAATTTTTAACACAAACAAAAGAAGGCCAGAGACTTAAAATTTGCTCGGATCATTTCACTCAAGATTGCTTCAACATGTTAGAAAAAAGGAAGTTGTTATCTAAAAATGCAATCCCAACCATTTTTAAAAAAAACACAACATCAATTTGTGTTTTGGACATTCCTCAAATTACAAATCCTTATTCAGGAATTAGTGCTTCTGGGCCATCTATTTTTTTTACAGAAGAGGCAGACAGACCGACACTTCATCATGACGTTGCTGCGATTTTGATAGAAGATCATGACTACACTACGGGCTCACAATATAAAATACCAAACAAACAGATTTTGTCTTCTGGTTCGCAAACATCGGTTTTGACGCTAAACAAATCTGTTTCGACAAAAAAAGGCTTTGCGCAGAGGACTGTTTCAACGCAGACAGAAAAAAAAAATTTAAAAGACGCGTTCACCTCGACACGTGATATTTTGTCAACTAGTGATGCATGGTGCTGGGTTGACTCATCGGAAGAAATTGGAACAGAAATGCCTGTCGTGCAAACTATAAACACTGGACAACTTGCTTTGTGTGTTGAGGAAGATTCATTACCTGCAATAGTTACCGTGGATTTTGAAATTCAAACGCTGGAGGATAATTATTCAACAGTTTCAAATGTAATGGAATTGTCACCGATTTCAAACATGCCGATTAGTGACATCTCAACAACCCTGGACACATCACAGTTCGATCCTCTCTATGTCCCTGACACCACTGAAGAAAGCATAGATGTTGGTGAAAAGTCCTTGCAATCTGAACCAACTATAGAAGATTATGTTTTAGAGAAAAAGTTTATTGTTTTTGAATCAAATTTAGATGAACTTCTGAAAAAAATCAACAAATGCACAAACATAGTTCATTGTGATGCTCCGATTATGTCATTTGAGAAAAAAACAGGGTGTTTAGTGAGGGTTTATTCCATATGTGAGGAAAATCACAAATGCTTTGTATGGAAAAGCCAACCAATGATTGGAAGGAGATCCATTGGCAATATATTGGCCAGTTCTGCAATACTTTTTAGTGGATCGCATTTTGCGAAAATGAATGAATATTTTAAATTACTTGGAGTGCCTTTCATCTCGCGATCTGTACATTACCTCTATCAAAAAAATTTTTTATTCCCAATTATTGATAATCAGTATGAAAATGAACGAATCAAGATCACCGACAATTTTAAGGGCAAAGCAATTTGTATCACTGGTGATGCTCAATGTGACAGCCCAGGTTTCTCTGCAAAGTATTGTACCTACACATTCATCGAATATGACTCCAAAAAAATTGTTGATTTTTCAGTAATCCAAGTGAGTGAAGCCACATCATCAGTTGCCATGGAGAAAAAAGCGTTTATGCGTTCACTGGACAAAATATTATCCGAAGGATTTCAAATTATAATTATTGCTACGGACAGACACGTTGGCATCCGTAAATTAATGCGCGAAAAGTATGGACATATAAATCATCAATTCGACATCTGGCACTATGCAAAATCAATGACAAAGAAATGGAAAAAAATGTCAAAGCCAAACGCTTCTAGAGAGCTCGCCCCATGGACAACTTCCGTAGTAAATCACTTGTGGACATGCTGCTCTATTTGCAAGGGGATACAGAACTACTGAGAGAACGCTGGAGATCATTACTGTATCATATTGTAAATGAGCACTCCTGGGAATCAGATGGAGAGGAAAAACACTGTGACCATGCACCGATATTAGAAAATGAAGTCAGAATGCGTAAGTGGATACAGAAAAGAAGTGCAAATTATAATAAAGTGGTTTCATTTGTGACAGATCAACGAATGGACAAAGACTTACAACATTTGTCATACTTCTGTCACACTGGCGATTTGGAAGTCTACCACAGCATGGTTCTGAAGTATCGTCCAAAGAGAGTGCACTTCACTCTAAATGGAATGATTGCACGAACCAAGTTGGCAGCATTGGCGCATAATTTCAATGTTGGACGTCAACAAGCCACTGTAATGAGAGCTCAAAGGGGGACGAGCGAAGTTGGCTCTCTACGTTTCCGACCTTTTTTTCAAAAAGAAGTAAGCAGTGGCAAGTTAAAAAAATTTATGAACCCACGATGACTATACACTTATTTACAATGATGTCTGATGTACTGAAATATGCCTCGAGAGAAATTGACTTGCAGTGGACGCCAATAAAAACAAAAATGCCTCCAAACATTGCCTCCACCCCGAGACCAAAAACAAGTACCTTAGTTGAGAAGCATATGTCACGCTTTGGGCAATAAATTAGTAAAAAAATTTGTTACATTGTTCAATTTTTTTGATCGGTTTTATCTAAAGTTTTATTTATCTAGAAATTGAAATTTTTTAAAAAATTACAATGTGTGATATAAGTTATTTATATTATATTTGTTACTTTTTATTTAATTTTTAAAAATAAAAATTGTTTTTAAAATTGCGTATTGTATTTTTTTAATTATTACAATGTATTTATTTATAGCTAAAATGGACAAAGCACTCAAAACAGTATATGTAGATTGAGTGTTCTAATTGTCATGCGCCTTATGACACTTCCCCTTGCTCTGCTGGTTGTCGGTTTTTTTATGTGTAATACAGCCCTACGAGTGGCGGCCTGTTGCAACAACCACTCGTAAACAGTACAGTGCATAGTGAATGCACTGTACTGTTTTAATCTATGTTTTTTATGGAAATTGTAAGCATCTTTGTTTGCATCGAACAACGGTGGTTAGTGAATACATAGCAATGTGTTCAAAAAATTTATAACGGAAAAAAAGCTACAATTTTTTTTTTTTTTTCCAATATTTTAATACATTATTTAAAAATTAATTTTAACATAGTATTTTAAAACAATAGCATTTATAATAAAGTATATATAATTCTGATTATCACACAATTTATTCAAAAACTTTTTACATTTTTATACCAAACAACTAAAAAAAGTCAACAGCATTGCCATCAGCATTGGCATCAATAAATCCAAGATAAATGTTGTCAGGTGAAGGAAAAGCTGCACGTATATGTTGCACAACACATGACGGAATGGGCCGCCTTCTTCTGGGTCCTAGATATCCATAAACCCACATGGTGAATGCCCTGTATGTGGTTTTCCGGAAATCACTAAAATGAACAAAATAAATTATTTTCGGGTTATAAGAAAAATAAAAAAGGAAGATGATTTCTAGTAAGGTCCAAAAATATTCAAAGACTAATGTAAATTTTTTTTTAAAAAAAAAACAACTTGCGCAGCTGTACGTTGATATATACAGGCCAGATGCATTACATTGAATGTGTTGCTCTGTAATATACCATTTTACATTATTTTGTAATGCCCTAATAAAAAAGCTGTACGTAATAAATACTCACCTTTCCTCCATCTGTGAGACTGAACGTAATCGTTTCCGCTGAAAGCTCATGCCATAACGATACAAGTCGATCACATTTTCACGGTCAACTAAGCGTTGATTGACGTAAACGTCTTCACAAATACACTGTGAGTTTTCGAGAAATTGTTCTTTTATTTGTTCTATTTCTTGGCAGCATATGCTTTCTTCCATTGTTGGCATTTGATGGCATTTTCCACACAAACACCAATCTGTGTTAGACAGTCTTTCTTCAACACTTGGTTGTGGCACATCAAGGACATCATTATATCTTGGATCAGTTCGATTAGGATCCAGATAAACTGTTGGTTGATTAACCATTGACTCTATCAGCGCCAAACGCTATCAAGAAAAAAAGTAAAATTTCAATGTGAATAGTTCAACTTTTAAATATTCCATAATAAAACAAAAAAAAAAATTACCCGTCTCTCAAGTTCTTCTTCGGGAACAATAGACTCAGTGTTTCTCTCCATTGTAACGTTTCTGTTAATGACAATGTACTTTCAAAAAATATTGTTTCATATAGCATTATGTACAACAACCTCTCAATATCACTCTCCTACACTTATTGCCATTCCATTTAGAAAAGACTGCACTTTCAGTGTGCTGTCATGCGAGGAAGCGAATGCTGTTTTTTGCAGACACTTTACACTGCATTTTTTTATTTATAAATGTATATTTACACACATTTACACATCTATTTAGTGGGTTAATGAAAAATCCATGTTTATTTTATTTTTATTTTATTGTCCTCTCCCCAGCATATAATTTACTTTGTTGACCCCCTCCCCAGCATATTTTTCTCATGTTATACCCCCCTTCATATCGCTGTCATCCCCCTTCATATCGCTGTCACCCCCCCTTCATATCGCTGTCATCTCCCCCCTTTATATCGCTGTCAATACCCCCCCTTATATCGCTGTCATCCCACCCCCCGTGGAAGCAGGCAGGCTACACCATATGCTTGTTTCTCTGTCCTCCCTCTTCTTCTGATGCTGCACGACCTGCAGCATCACGTTAGGTGGCGGCGCCAATGCAGCGTGCCATGCTAGTGTTTACAATATTGGCAGGCACGCTGCAAAGCGCCGACATCACGGTTGTTTGGGAGGAGGGAGAGGAGTGTGTACCGCTGGGCTCGCTATAGGACGATCATAGCTCCGGTGACCGTGGTCTGGTTACCGGAGCTGAGGGAAACTAAACCCACTGTGCGTCATGACAATAACGGCCCCTACCAACCCGCGGGCCCAAGGGCAAGTGTCCGAGGGCCCGACGGGTCAGTCCGCCCCTGGAATATACTTACCTATGTGTATATATATATATAATGTGCCTGTCTGTTTTTTTGTTGTCGGGGACAGGGTGACAGGTTGGTGAGAGGGTTGTGTGTAGGGCGTTACCGAGGGGAATGTTTAGACAGTGGTGGGAGTGGATATTTCGATGAGCAGCGCGGGTGAACTTCGGCTCACCCCGCTGCTCGTGAACGCGCACTGTTCCACGCATGCGCTGAGTTAATTAGCATGATTCTGCTAGGAATCACCTCATTGGCTGATAAGCAATAAAGTGGTGCATGCGCTGTTTGGACGTAGACCTTGTGCCAACTTCCGGCTTGAAGTGAAAGAGGAGGGAAGCGCAGGAATAGAAAAAAAAAGCGTTGAGAAAATGCCGCCGTTTTAAGGTAACTAAAACATAAAAAAAATTGTATAACGACTGGGTAGTGCTGTAGCATTTGTATACTGAAAAAAAAAGGGTGGGTCATTTTCTGCCTAGAGTGTCCCTTTAAGTTTTCCAGAATTCTGTTGGATGTATTTGCACATTTATACGCGCCATGCAGTTTATTATGTAACCAGGTTTTGCAGGGGTCAGATCTACTTTGATAATGACTTCTAAGTACTGTATCTTTGATGTTTTTGCACCTTCGTGCTGTAATAGTAGCGTGCGGGGGTGAGACTTCCTTAAGTTGGGGATCCCAAGTAATTAGAGGCCAATACCTTTCCATAATGTTCTTAACCTTCTGCCAACCTCCATCAAAATTACCAACACATCTGATAAGGGATGTATTTTCTCCTCGTTTTTTATCCTGCAATAAGGACTCTCTCGGGATATTCAGTACCCGATTATATGCATCTTTCAAGATTTTATTTGGGAAACCCTTGTCCCTAAAGTTTTGTTTTAACTCTTTTGCTCTTTCAACAAATTCTGATTCCTCCGAACATATTCTCTTTAACCTTAAATATTGGCTATAAGGTATACCGCGTTTCAGTGGAATGGATGGTGACTTTTCCAGTTTAAAAGACTATTTGTAGCTGTCTCCTTTTTATAGATCGTTGTGGATAAACTCGTTTCACCCTCCTTTTCATTACTCGTTTTCGAGATCGCAATGTCCAAAAAATTCAATTTCTGTGATTGAATATCACTAGTAAATTTAAGGTTATAGGGATTTTGATTCAGAACATTCTTAAAGTCAATAAATTCATCTTTTGTGCCTCCCCATATCACCATTATATCATCTATGTAGCGTTTCCATAGAATTATGTTGGATAGGAAGGGATTATTTCTTGAATCATATACAAATTCTTCCTCCCATGTTCCTAAGTATAAATTTGCATATGTTGGAGCACAGGGACTTCCCATCGTTGTACCTTGTGACTGTATATACCACTTATTTTTAATCAGGAAGTAGTTATGAGTCAACACAAACCTCAATAATTTGGTAATGAAGTCAATTTGTTTCAAGGGAAACATACTATGTTTCATCAAATAAGTTCTTACATTTTGCAAACCTTCATTATGAGGGATACAGCTATAGAGTCCTTCAGCATCTAGACTACATAGAAGTGATGATGCTGGTATCTGTAAATCTTTAAGAATAGTTAGCGTTTGTTTGGTATCGCGTAGATAGGAGGGCAGTTCTTGCCATAAAAAGGTACTGAATATCCCGAGAGAGTCCTTATTGCAGGATAAAAAACGAGGAGAAAATACATCCCTTATCAGATGTGTTGGTAATTTTGATGGAGGTTGGCAGAAGGTTAAGAACATTCTGGAAAGGTATTGGCCTCTAATTACTTGGGATCCCCAACTTAAGGAAGTCTCACCCCCGCACGCTACTATTACAGCACGAAGGTGCAAAAACATCAAAGATACAGTAGTTAGAAGTCATTATCAAAGTAGATCTGACCCCTGCAAAACCTGGTTACATAATACACTGCATGGCGCGTATAAATGTGCAAATACATCCAACAGAATTCTGGAAAACTTAAGGACTCTCTGGGTACGAATGAATTTAAAGTGCTTTAATTGTAACACTAAGGGTCTGGTATATGCAATTATATGTAAATGTGGAAAACTCTATGTTGGTAAAACATTTAGACCCTTTAAACAACGCATCCTTGAACATATTCGCTCAATCCGCAATCAGTTAGACATTCCAGTAGTCAGACATGTACAACAACATCATAATAACGATGTAAATGCCCTAAGATTCTGTGGAGTGGAAAACGTGGCAAAACTACAAAGACAAGGAGACTATGATCTCCATTTAAGGAGGAGGAAATGTGTTTGGATCTACCAATTTAACACCCTTAATCCAAATGGATTGAATGGACCCCATATATAGGAACCTAATACTCGACCTTATAGAAAATTATTTGATCCATGACAATCACACCATGTTATATATTAACTAATAAGTATAATATAAAGGAGCATTTATGGATTCAATTAATTTCTTATGTTAATAAAAACTTATAATGATTTAATGAGGCAGATTATTATTTAATTCAAATCTAAAATGTAAATATTGGGAACAGAATGTCCTTAGCTACCATAACTGACAATAATCCCAGTAGGGGTTGCCTGACTAATAGGCAAAACATTCAGTGGATTTAATAGGTAACTTCAGTCATGTGATTGGAGCTAAGGGGAGATTTGGATGAATGGTGGAGGAACGAAGCATGGCTGACTACGTTTAGCTTAAACATTTTTGATCCTCATAGTGACCCGTACTATTCTGTTTGGAGACGAGTAGCTGAACCCAATTATCGCTGATTACGAATCTGCCTTAGAAAACTATTTAGATGGACTCCGAAAGGAGGATCCCCAGAGCTCCTGATGAAATTGCTGCTAGTGCGGCAAGGAAACGCGCGTTGAGCAGGTTCATGCTAATATAGCAGAATGATACATTTCTATCATCAATAAGATGTTAACAAGTTCTGTAAAATGATAAAATATTTTGCCTATGAGGCTTCCAATATTTATGTATGGTTGTTTGTGACAGCGTAAGATCTATCTGTCGATACTGGTGACTAACATACCTGAGGAGGTGTATTGTTTGGTTCTAAATACAAGTGTGTAGATTAATAGCGGCGTTTCATATTGAATGTACAGGGCACCTTAGAGAAGTTTATTTAGGCATTGTTACAATCTGATAAACTGACAATACTTTTTGATCTGAGGATATTAATTTGTAATTATTTTTAATCCTCCCTGCATATTGGCGGCTTCACTTTTTTGTTGAAAATCTTAAAGAATAATTGTGAAAGTAACTGAGGCTCACAGTGTTTTATTAAAGTTCTCTGACTAAACTACCCCGAATCATCATTTATTTAGCAGTTTAGCGAACCGCCTCTACTTTACACTATATTAATTGCCAAATCACCTCTATGATTAATCATTCATCGAATAAATTGGTATCTGAGGTAGCCAGGTATCAAAAATGAGCGACTGAATTACTATAGGCAGATCACTATTTTGTCGTTGGAACTAATTACTATTGAGTGGTGCTAATAATTTTTAAAGTATATTAATAAAGAATTGCTTTTATTATTAATAATTAGGGAATTTGTCCTCATTTTTGAGGTAACTGTGTTTAGATGCAAGTTATGTGCCAGAGTTGGGGCCGGGCTCTCAGCCCTCAGATTATTCCTAGTTTTTTTTGTCCATCGGAATGCGAATGCGCTGCTCAATATATTTTGCTACATGGTCTATTGGTGTCCACTCCGCAGATCGCGGGTGCTTAAGCTGTTCAGGGACGAACAGAGTTCCCAGCGCGTCTACCGGGTCAATAACCGGTTGTTTAGCCTCGTTAGAATCAGATGAAGATACCATGTCTGACTCGATCGGAGAAGCCTCCAGATTATGGTCAGGGTCAGAGGTCTCCTCCGAATCTGATGCCGTGTCACTAACACAATCAGAGGAGCTGTCCGTCTCCTTAGCGCACTTAGCGCGTTTCCACTTTCTTTTAGTGGGGGCCGATGTTAAACAGCTTCTTTTTCGGACCACAGTGGAGTGCTGTGGGGATTCCTCTTGTATATCAGCGTATATACGCCTTTTATGAGAGCATTTTTTAGGGAGTTGCTCACCTCCCTCATTCGAAGTCCCAGGGACCTCGTCCTCCCGATGGGAGTCAATAGAGAGGAATCTATCCGATGCTGGAGAAATTATTGAGGATCTCCTAGAAGAGCGACTCTCCAATACCCTAATTAAAGTATTTTCTATTTTTGAAGATAAAGCTGACATAGCGGCCATGAAGGCGTCTGCCGAGTTATTAGGGTGAGGTGCCGCTAGTAAGGTGCCTGGGGTGGCTGGAACATTAGGGTTAGCCATATTGAGTAAATTAGGAAGTTAATTTAGCGTTTATAAGGTTTTTGGGGAGTGAATAGAACTTGCCGCAATTCAGAAAGTCTCTGAGGCACGAGCCGCGGCACCCCGCACATGCGCAAGCCGCCGCGAGCTCTACCTCAGGCAGTGGCGCGAAGCCGCGCCCCTCCTCAGCAACTGTTGCGAGGGAAGCGGCAAATCATCACAGAACCCGCCGGAGAGACGAGTCGTCCCTCCAGAGGGAGCATACATTAGAAAACAATTATAATAATTACATTTCTCCCCAAATGACCCAACTGTGAATAAGGAGAACAAATGTGGAAAAAAGTTAGTTGCCCATGTAGACTACAACCTCAGTAAAACCATGCACGTACATTTACCACAGCAAATACATAAATATACTGTAAATATTTATAATTATATATATATATCTATATTGGACACAAAGTATATAAAATTGCTCAAATATAATAATGGCAAATTGCTGCTAGATACTTATCTCATCGGCGAGCAGCAAAGAAAAGAGGAGAGCTAGCGGCGGTTGGAGGATTTATAGAGTTGGGCTGTACCATTGCCTGGACTGTACCAATACATGTTATAGTTATATATCGTTTAAATGTATTTTTTTCTCTCTAAATACTTTTATTGTGGTATTTGAGAGATTGTTCTTTGCTGCTATCGGCTAAGTAAAGAAAAGATAGCATAATACTCGCCTCCGTGTTTTGTGGGATAATTTGTCTAATCCTCCAGCATGGCAATAGGTTAAATGCCACTGGAGGGGCCGTGGCAACCCAGCAGGGAAGATGGCCACTTAATCTGTGAGCTCTGCACCCAGGCTCAGCAATCACAGACTCCAGAGCGCCTTCACGGTTAGCGATGGGCCAAAAGAGGGTGGTAGCGTCGTCGACTCACCAGCATGAGGCCTCCCTGAATCTGAAAGCCCTGAAAATGTTTCCCATGTGCTTCGATCTATGTTTCATGAACTCCTTCCCATCCGCCGGACACATCGATAGTGTTTGACAGGATCCATTGTGCGTGTGGCGCGGTAGTGACAGTGCCCAGGGACGTAATTGTAACAGTAGCTGTATCGCTTACCCAAGAGTAGCGGAGTTGGGATCCTTGAGGGCAGAAGTATCTGCTTGAATAATACACAAGGTTTATAACTTACAGACTGTAACAAGGAGACACAAGGACTAACTGAATTGCCTCTAGACTCTGAAGGTTTCAAGACCAACAGGTTACCTAGGACACATTCAGAAACAGCAGACGTGGAATGACAGTCCGTGAAGTATACAAGGTGCAGGGCAGTCAGATGCGATAAATAACATGAAACAGAAATGAACAATAGTTTGTGATCGTGGTCTTTGCAAAAACATAAACATGAGTCGTAGCCTGGGTAAAGGGACCCCGGAGGGTTACAAACTATACCCCTAAACGTGAAGGGACAGAACCCAAACAGCAAGTGATCAACCCAGCAACCAGCAGGGGGTTAAATCACTAAAACAAGTGAAACAACGTAAAATGCGCAATAGAGAGAGAGAAGTCAAAAGCCAAGCTGGGTCAATAACAGGAGAAGGGATCACGTACAAAGCCGGGTCAATAACAGGAGAAGGGATCTCATACAAGCCGGGTCAATAACAGGAGAAGGGATCTCATACAAAGCCGGGTCAATAACAGGAGAAGGGATCTCGTACAAAGCCGGGTCAATAACAGGAGAAGGGATCGCGTACAAAGCCGGGTCAATAACCGGAGAAGGGATCTCGTACAAAACCGGGTCAATAACAGGAGAAGGGATCTCGTACAAAGCCGGGTCAATAACAGGAGAAGGGATCTCGTACAAAGCCGGGTCAATAACAGGAGAAGGGATCGCGTACAAAGCCGGGTCAATAACCGGAGAAGGGATCTCATACAAGCCGGGTCAATAACAGGAGAAGGGATCTCATACAAGCCAGGTCAATAACAGGAGAAGGGATCTCATACAAGCCAGGTCAATAACAGGAGAAGGGATCTCTTACAAAGCCGGGTCAATAACAGGAGAAGGGATCGCGTACAAAGCCGGGTCAATAACCGGAGAAGGGATCTCATACAAGCCGGGTCAATAACAGGAGAAGGGATCTCATACAAGCCAGGTCAATAACAGGAGAAGGGATCTCTTACAAAGCCGGGTCAATAACAGGAGAAGGGATCTCTTACAAAGCCGGGTCAATAACAGGAGAAGGGATCTCGTACAAAGCTGGGTCAATAACAGGAGAAGGGATCTCATACATAGCCGGGTCAATAACAGGAGAAGGGATCTCATACATAGCCGGGTCAATAACAGGAGAAGGGATCTCGTACAAAGCCGGGTCAATAACAGGAGAAGGGATCTCGTACAAAGCCGGGTCAATAACAGGAGAAGGGATCTCGTACAAGCCAGGTCAATAACAGGAGAAGGGATCTCTTACAAAGCCGGGTCAATAACAGGAGAAGGGATCGCGTACAAAGCCGGGTCAATAACCGGAGAAGGGATCTCATACAAGCCGGGTCAATAACAGGAGAAGGGATCTCATACAAGCCAGGTCAATAACAGGAGAAGGGATCTCTTACAAAGCCGGGTCAATAACAGGAGAAGGGATCGCGTACAAAGCCGGGTCAATAACCGGAGAAGGGATCTCATACAAGCCGGGTCAATAACAGGAGAAGGGATCTCATACAAGCCAGGTCAATAACAGGAGAAGGGATCTCTTACAAAGCCGGGTCAATAACAGGAGAAGGGATCTCTTACAAAGCCGGGTCAATAACAGGAGAAGGGATCTCGTACAAAGCCGGGTCAATAACAGGAGAAGGGATCTCATACATAGCCGGGTCAATAACAGGAGAAGGGATCTCATACATAGCCGGGTCAATAACAGGAGAAGGGATCTCGTACAAAGCCGGGTCAATAACAGGAGAAGGGATCTCGTACAAAGCCGGGTCAATAACAGGAGAAGGGATCGCGTACAAAGCCGGGTCAATAACAGGAGAAGGGATCTCATACAAGCCGGGTCAATAACCAGAGAAGGGATTTCATACAAAGCCGGGTCAATAACAGGAGAAGGGATCTCGTACAAAGCCGGGTCAATAACAGGAGAAGGGATCTCTTACAAGCCAGGTCAATAACAGGAGAAGGGATCTCTTACAAGCCGGGTCAATAACAGGAGAAGGGATCTCATACATAGCCGGGTCAATAACAGGAGAAGGGATCTCTTACAAGCCGGGTCAATAACAGGAGAAGGGATCTCATACAAAGCCGGGTCAATAACAGGAGAAGGGATCTCATACATAGCCGGGTCAATAACAGGAGAAGGGATCTCATACATAGCCGGGTCAATAACAGGAGAAGGGATCTCATACATAGCCGGGTCAATAACAGGAGAAGGGATCTCGTACAAAGCCGGGTCAATAACAGGAGAAGGGATCTCTTACAAGCCGGGTCAATAACAGGAGAAGGGATCTCTTACAAGCCGGGTCAATAACAGGAGAAGGGATCTCATACAAAGCCGGGTCAATAACAGGAGAAGGGATCTCTTACAAGCCGGGTCAATAACAGGAGAAGGGATCTCATACATAGCCGGGTCAATAACAGGAGAAGGGATCTCTTACAAGCCGGGTCAATAACAGGAGAAGGGATCTCATACAAAGCCGGGTCAATAACAGGAGAAGGGATCTCATACATAGCCGGGTCAATAACAGGAGAAGGGATCTCATACATAGCCGGGTCAATAACAGGAGAAGGGATCTCATACATAGCCGGGTCAATAACAGGAGAAGGGATCTCATACATAGCCGGGTCAATAACAGGAGAAGGGATCTCGTACAAAGCCGGGTCAATAACAGGAGAAGGGATCTCTTACAAGCCGGGTCAATAACAGGAGAAGGGATCTCTTACAAGCCGGGTCAATAACAGGAGAAGGGATCTCATACAAAGCAGGGTCGTCAACAGTAAAGTCAAATATATAATCGGGAAGTAGCGGTGCGTGAATAACTCCACAACAGGGCGATGAAGCCATTCCCAGAGCCCTGTTTTAAAGCCTGTGGCTCCTAGTAACCACACCTGACCCCGCCCCCTCAGATGCCGATCTGCCAGCAGAAAGTGCTGGCACCCGACCAGCCAGCCACCCCCTTCTTCCCCAGACCCCCAGGGGGCACAGCGGGGGCTGAGGACATAACAGTAATCTGTTGGGTCCATAAATTCCCACTGACGGAAGAGATCATGAGAGCAACACGTGCGTCAAAATCCTTGTGGCTCAACGGCCACGACATTGAAATTTATCAGTATGTTTCCCGATTCACTCTGCAAGCCAGGAAGCCGTTAAAGCCCCTCACCGAAGCCCGAGATGACCATCAACTCCACAGTGTGGCCACCCCAGATAATGTCCTGGAATTTCCGCAGGCTCTGGATCTTCCCTCTGTCATAGTCCAGAGCTGGTCACCGCATTGTCACCTCCCATGCCTTAACACCCTAGGTGGCAATCAACCCGCAGCTGCCGACGCAAATCAGATGCAGCTTCACCTGCTCCAGGCTCCAATGCCTCGACGTGTTAGATCATTGACAACTGTCATGTTACTGACCTTTTTCTTTTTTTCGAGTACCAGACATGGGGCGTTTTTGGATCTGAGACAACCCCATGAAGGATGTTGTGACGCTGTCTGCCCCTTTGCCATTTTTATATAACTAGTCCATCTGACCTTGTGACAGACTGGACCATCACGGTGTGGCTTGGAGGAGGTTGTGGTCGGGCCTCCTAAGTGATTATAGCCCTGGATGGATTCAAGGCCATTTACAGCCAAAATGTACTATCAGCCGGAAAGCCAGGGCCAAGGGGTGTCTGCGGTGCGGTATTTCAGCGGACAACGACCCTTCCATAACCGAGGCGCTGGAACGGTTCCTCAGACTGACCAGCCTAGCGTGACGCCCTCTGTATCCACAGTCACTGGTTCATTGGACCTGAGCGAACGCGGTACTTGTAGCTGGCTTCATGGAACCCTTTATGGCTACCTGGACGTATTAGCCTGGCTGGGCTAAAAGGAAGATAGTACGTTTAAAAAGAAGACTCTTTCCCTCAGGAACCTACACCCTATAAAATGGCATCTGGAAAGTAATTGTGTCCCTGTATAAGTTTCCTCCCCCTCCTGGTATTGTGTGTTAATCAGGTTATGGTAGGGCAAAAGGTGTGGAGACGCACCCCGGTGTGGGGGGAGGGCTGCCGGCATGTCATAATCCCTTTATGTATTTCTGTTTGATTGTACAAGAGTCGCGTTTTCATTGTTCCTCCCTTGTCGCCCCCCCCTCTAGGACCGGGCGAAGTGGTATGTCCCTAAACGCGATTGGTCTGTTCACATCCGTTATCTATGTTTGTCATCGGGGGATTGTCGCTGCCGGCGCCTGTAAACTGTATGTCTTATGTTTCAATAAACAGTTGATCCTCGTGTTTTAACCCCTCAACATCTGTGTTGTCTGGTGATTGGGGTTAAGGGCTGGTTGCGGCGAATCTGCCTGCTGGGAGTGAGTTTGGAGGGCAGGAGACGCTGGTTTGGTGGAGATAGTTGGGGTATCTGGGGTCCGTCACAGACCTCCTTATTCTCCGCTTTCACTCGCTTTGTGTCCCGATATTGAACTCGGAATCTTCTGATTTTTGTATCTATGGAGACTGTTGGGAGTAAAATGGGCGACGCCTGGGGTTGCCCTAATATGCCGCATCACACGTCGTGGGTACTGTTGGTCGCTTAACTTTTTTTTTTTACACCTCGCAATTCCATTTGCCCGGGTGCAGCAGAGACCGGCTGATCTCTGTTTGGATTTCTGGTTCTGTTTAGTGCTGCGGCAGCGATAGGCTTGTGTGCCGCCCCTGCGCGGTGTCCATGTCACGTAGCTATGTGGCAACGGCTGGTCATGCTCTTTCTGATCCCATATGGGTCTGTGTCCTGATTGGCCCTTCACACCAATGCGCAGTTGAGTTTGATTTCTCTGTAGATACATATTGTTTTTACTGATGTATATCGCGTCTCAATATCCCGGTGTACGCGCTGTCCCCAGGTATCCCATAATGACTAACAATCATCCAGTTAAACGCCGCATGCCATTGGCGGATGTCAGGAAGTGGTGTCGGGGGGGTGAAGTTGTGTCCTTGCAGGAGACGACACATTTCCGGTCTGATAATCCCCCCCAACGTTATATTCTCGCAACTACTCCACTATTATTACAGGGTCTACTCTGCATCTTAATCTTGGAGGGGGATTTCGGTGGCGAATCATGCACCATTTACATGCACTGCCCAATGCTCGGACCCCCGTGGCCTCTATTTGTGAAAGGTCTTCTGGGTTCTACACTGATAACGTTAGCTACAGTGTACCTCCCTAACTCTCAACCATGTAGCAATCTAAGGAAGATACGGCCTGAATTGGACAGGTTCGCTGAGGAGGTTTTGATATGCTTTGGCGGTTTTAATCTCTTGCCGGATTCCCCAGTAGAGGCTGCTCCAAGTTCATCCCACAATTCATCTTCTAAAAGACGCTGATATCATCACCTGCTACATGATTCCCAGCTTGTAGGCTACTGGAGAGCTATGTACCCTACATGGCACGACTATACTTTTTATTCTGTGGCAGCGAAGGTGTATTCGCGTCTCGCTCCGATACTGGTGAAGCATCATACTCTGCATTTGGTGAAATTGGCTCGGAGTGGGCCGATCACTTGGTCAGCCCCTATCTTGGTGATACTGTCTTTCCCTGACCTGCCACGGTGATGCGATGCTCTCAGTGACGTCATAACGATATAATTTAACACGATGAGGTTGAGCGGGAAAAGATTTCGAAGGCCATTTCACAATATTTCACTGAAGATGATACAAAGGGTATGGATGCTCCTATGTTGCGAGAGGCCCATAAATGCATGATTAGAGGCCAGCTGACTCAAATAGGGGCGAGACGTGCGCGGGGAGTGCGTATAATACAATTGTTGGCTGATACACATGACTTTGAAACCGGCCTCTGAACAATATGGATCACTTAGCTCCCTTCGGGCGGACCTTAGGAAACTCCAACAGACCCGCAGATCTATGCTACTCACTAAACATACCTACTATGTACACAGTAATCGCTGCAGAAAACTGTTGGCTAGAGCCTTACATCAGTGTTATATGGCCACTTCTATCCCTAAATTGAAAACGGCAGAGGACCGTATATTATATGTGAATGATGCAATCCCAACTGAATTCTACCAGTATTACCAGTCATTAAATCATCTTCGAGATGCACCGCCAGACCAGCGGACTATTTCAACTTATCTTGCCACTTCCCTTCGTGCACAGATCGCGCCCCACAATTCACCTTTCACCCCAGAGGAATTGGCAGTGATGGATAAAGCCACTCCCTCAGGTAAAAGTCCTGGTCCTCATGGTTTCTCGATAGCCTATAAGACCTTTTTAGCTCCCTTTGGACCTTACCTTCTCCGTTCCCTTAACGCTATAGATGATAGTACTAAGTTTCCACCATCCGCACTGCGAACGACAATCTCCCTCTTCCCTAAACAGGGAAGACATCCCTTATAGTGTCAGAACTATCGACTGATCTCCCTAATCAGCACTGATGTAAAGTTGATGACCTTAATTGGGCCCCTTATTGCCTTTGTTGGTCCATCCGGACCAAGTAGGCTTTGTCCCGCAATTGAGTGCCTGTGATAATACACTCCGGACCCTTAGTCCTATTCAGGCCTCTCACACGACCAACACCCCCATAGCCTTCTTCTTGATAGACGCTGAAAAGGCATTTGATCGGGTGGACTGGTCTTTTCTTATGGCAGTTCTTGAGAAGCTGGGCTTGGGTCCTAGATGTTTAGCCTGGATAGCTACAGTATATGAGAATCCCACAGCAGTTCTGCGGGTTAGCGGCTCACTGTCAGAACCTATATACATCAGCAATGGGACAAGACAGGGTTGCCCTCTGTCACCGTTGTTGTTTTACTTACCTTAGAGCTGTTTCACATAGTGACTATATACAGAATGCACCTGTAAACCTGTAACACAGTGACTATATACAGAATGCACCTGTAAACATGTAACACAGTGACTATATACAGAATGCACCTGTAAACATGTAACATAGTGACTATATACAGAATGCACCTGTAAACCTGTAACACAGTGACTATATACAGAATGCACCTGTAAACATGTAACACAGTGACTATATACAGAATGCGCCTGTAAACATGTAACACAGTGACTATATACAGAATGCACCTGTAAACATGTAACACAGTGACTATATACAGAATGCACCTGTAAACATGTAACACAGTGACTATATACAGAATGCACCTGTAAACATGTAACACAGTGACTATATACAGAATGCACCTGTAAACATGTAACATAATGACTATATACAGAATGCACCTGTAAACCTGTAACACAGTGACTATATTCAGAATGCGCCTGTAAACATGTAACACAGTGGCTATATACAGAATGCACCTGTAAACCTGTAGCAATGACTATATACAGAATGCGCCTGGAAACATGTAACACAGTGACTATATACAGAATGCGCCTGGAAACATGTAACATAGTGACTATATACATAATGCGCCTGTAAACCTGTAACACAGTCAGTGACTATACAGAATGCACCTGTAAACATGTAACTATCAGGGTTATCCAAAGAGATTCGAAAAGTCACCGCACGTTCGGTGACTTTTCGTTCTCTTCAATTCGGTTCCTTTTGCCGATTGCATTTCGGTGACCCTGCGGTGTATTCAGCAAACAGCACAGGGTCCCCGAATTGCAGGGAAAAGCTGCCGAAAACCTGACGAACACTAACCGAATGCACGCTGAAAACAAGCAAAAACATCTGGATTAACCTTCGAAAAAGCCGAACAGGAGCCGAACATGAGCCGAACATGAGCCGAATCACACAGAGCCGAAGCAGCTGTGACGCAGAGGAGGCAGTGAATAAATTAGAAAAACCATTTGTATGAATCTGGGAAAAAGAAACGCTGTTTGCAAAGAAACTACTAAGCGAAAATGTCTGAAATTTTCACAGGAGGTCCAGGGAATGATAATAAAGAGGGCTGTTACAAAAAAATAAGCAAACTGAAAAAAAAAATCAAAAAAAAATCGGACTTTTAATTTTTTTTTAAAAAATTCAGAAAAATGCTTAAAGTATCCTAAAAAATCTATAAATAAAGAGACTTTTTGCTGCAGAATTTTATAATGAACGGTTTATTAGATATTGAATTAAAACGGGAATATTTTTAACATTGAAGCCTATGGGATTCTCCTGAATAAATTTGCCGAATGAAACCACCGAATGGCAGAGCATTAGGGGAACCTTTCACTGCTGGTTTGTGTTCTCTGAATAGCCGAAGCAGTGCATTTTCATGGGGATTTCACTGCCCTCGAACAGGAACCGAACAGGCACCGTATGTGCAGGCAATTCGCCAGGATTTGGCGAACTGCCTGCTCTCTGGATAGCCGAATGGCCAGGAAAGGTAACCGAACGCTGATTTTCAGCATTCGGTTACCTTTCTCAAGCAATTCGGATCTCTTTGGATAACCCTGATAGTGACTATATACAGAATGCACCTGTAAACATATAACTGGGTTTTATTGGATATAACTGGGTTTCACTGGATATGACTGGGTTTCATTGGATATCACTGGGTTTCATTGGATATCACTGGGTTTTATTGGATATAACTGGGTTTCACTGGATATAACTGGGTTTCATTGGATATCACTGGGTTTTATTGGATATAACTGGGTTTCACTGGATATCACTGGGTTTCATTGGATATCACTGGGTTTCATTGGATATCACTGGGTTTCATTGGATATCACTGGGTTTCACTGGATATCACTGGATATCACTGGGTTTCACTGGATATAACTGGGTTTCATTGGATATCACTGGGTTTCATTGGATATCACTGGGTTTCATTGGATATCACTGGGTTTTATTGGATATCACTGGGTTTTATTGGATATCACTGGGTTTCATTGGATATCACTGGGTTTTATTGGATATCACTGGGTTTTATTGGATATCACTGGGTTTTATTGGATATCACTGGGTTTCATTGGATATCACTGGGTTTCATTGGATATCACTGGGTTTCATTGGATATCACTGGGTTTCACTGGATATAACTGGGTTTCACTGGATATCACTGGGTTTCATTGGATATCACTGGGTTTCATTGGATATCACTGGGTTTCACTGGATATCACTGGGTTTTATTGGATATCACTGGGTTTCATTGGATATCACTGGGTTTCATTGGATATCACTGGGTTTCATTGGATATCACTGGGTTTCATTGGATATCACTGGGTTTCACTGGATATCACTGGGTTTCACTGGATATCACTGGGTTTTATTGGATATCACTGGGTTTCACTGGATATAACTGGGTTTCACTGGATATCACTGGGTTTCACTGGATATCACTGGGTTTCACTGGATAGCTGTAGGGCACATATTTTTCTTCATCCTGACATTTCTGTCCATACAGAGTGACCTGACCCAGGACATCAGCACCTCAGTCCTCTGGGTGAATAATAAACCTCACATGGTGACGCTGGATTACACCGTTCAGGTTCCTGCTCCGGGAGAATCTCCACCGGAATTGAGGTATTTCCAGCACTTTATATACACATCTTTTTGAACATTTTTAATTCTATCCACCCTTTTCTCCTCTGATCTATACATGCATTTTTTCTGGTAAACTGGTAAAAATAAATAAAAAGTAAAAATAACGGAAATCCTCGTAATTCCAGCAGATAATATGAAAGGTAATAAACAGAAACACAGGACTAGCAAAGCGTACGAAATAAACACAGGACTAGCAAAGCGTACAAAATAAACAATAACACAGGACTAGCAAAGCGTGCGAACAATAAACACAGGACTAGCAAAGCGTGCGAACAATAAACAGAAACACAGGACTAGCAAAGCGTACGAACTATAAACCGTAACACAGGACTAGCAAAGCCTACGAACAATAAACACAGGACTAGCAAAGCGTACGAACAATAAACATTAACACAGGATTAGCAAAGCGTACGAACAATAAACAAACACAGGACTAGCAAAGCATACAAACAATAAACACAGGACTAGCAAAGCGTGCGAACAATAAACCGTAACACAGGACTAGCAAAGCGTACGAACAATAAACACAGGACTAGCAAAGCGTACGAACAATAAACACAGGACTAGCAAAGCGTACGAACAATAAACAGGACTAGCAAAGCGTACGATTAATAAACACAGGACTAACAAAGCGTATGAACAATAAACAGGACTAGCAAAGCGTACGAACAATAAACACAGGACTAGCAAAGCGTGCGAACAATAAACCGTAACACAGGACTAGCAAAGCATACGAACAATAAACACAGGACTAGCAAAGCGTGCGAACAATAAACACAGGACTAGCAAAGCGTATGAACAATAAACAGGACTAGCAAAGCGTACGAACAATAAACACAGGACTAGCAAAGCGTACGAACAATAAACATTAACACAGGATTAGCAAAGCGTACGAACAATAAACAAACACATGACCACAAAGCGTACGGACAATAAACAATAAACACAGGACTAGCAAAGCGTACGAACAATAAACATTAACACAGGATTAGCAAAGCGTACGAACAATAAACAAACACAGGACTAGCAAAGCGTACGAACAATAAACAATAAACACACGACCAGCAAAGCGTACGAACAATAAACAATAAACACAGGACTAGCAAAGCGTACGAACAATAAACAATAAACACACGACCAGCAAAGCGTACGAACAATAAACAATAAACACAGGACTAGCAAAGCGTACGAACAATAAACATTAACACAGGATTAGCAAAGCGTACGAACAATAAACAAACACACGACCAGCAAAGCGTACGAACAATAAACAATAAACACAGGACTAGCAAAGCGTATGAACAATAAACATTAACACAGGATTAGCAAAGCGTACGAACAATAAACAAACACACGACCAGCAAAGCGTACGAACAATAATCAGAAACACAGGACTAGCAAAGCGTACGAACAATAAACACAGGACTAGCAAAGCGTACGAACAATAAACACAGGACTAGCAAAGCGTACGAACAATAATCAGAAACACAGGACTAGCAAAGCGTACGAACAATAAACACAGGACTAGCAAAGCGTGCGAACAATAAACACAGGACTAGCAAAGCGTACGAACAATAAACACAGGACTAGCAAAGCGTGCGAACAATAAACAAACACACGACCAGCAAAGCGTACGAACAATAAACAATAAACACAGGACTAGCAAAGCGTACGGACAATCAACACAGGACTAGCAAAGCGTACGAACAATAATCAGAAACACAGGACTAGCAAAGCGTACGAACAATAAACACAGGACTAGCAAAGCGTGCGAACAATAAACACAGGACTAGCAAAGCGTGCGAACAATAAACACAGGACTAGCAAAGCGTACGAACAATAAACACAGGACTAGCAAAGCGTACGAACAATAAACAGACACAGGACTAGCAAAGCGTACGAACAATAAACAGACACAGGACTAGCAAAGCGTACGAACAATAAACAAAGGACTAGCAAAGCTTACGAACAATAAACACAGGACTAGCAAAGCGTGCGAACAATAAACAAAGGACTAGCAAAGCCTACGAACAATAAACACAGGACTAGCAAAGCGTACGAACAATAAACACAGGACTAGCAAAGCGTACGAACAATAATCAGAAACACAGGACTAGCAAAGCCTACGAACAATAAACACAGGACTAGCAAAGCGTGCGAACAATAAACACAGGACTAGCAAAGCGTGCGAACAATAAACACAGGACTAGCAAAGCGTACGAACAATAAACACAGGACTAGCAAAGCGTACGAACAATAAACAGACACAGGACTAGCAAAGCGTACGAACAATAAACAAAGGACTAGCAAAGCTTACGAACAATAAACACAGGACTAGCAAAGCCTACGAACAATAAACACAGGACTAGCAAAGCGTACGAACAATAAACAGACACAGGACTAGCATTAAGAAATGATAAACTTCACACGAGTGTTTCCTCTTTCTTTCTGCTCTTCATAGTGAACAGATCACATTTATTCTGGCTCTGCATTGTCTTCGTTTTCCATCTTTTTATTGGCCGTTTCTTCCTCTGCCTGATTGACCCTGCATTGTGAAAGGCTACAGAGAGTCGTGTTTCGGTCGCGATGTCGTTCTCTTTCGCCGGTGATCATCTCGGTGTATCGAGGCCGTATTGCGGCCTATCTTTGCCACGCAGAAGTCCTCCATCACACGACCCAATACTGGTTTGTCCAGATAAAAGGACCTAGACTAAAAGAGTCTAAATAAAGACGTTTCTGAGTTGTGACTTTATGCCGAGTAATTTTCGATCCCCCTCGTGGCTGGAAGGTTTGCGGCCGTGTTCCGCCTTTCCTGCCATTTTTTTGTCTTTTACTCACAATGTCACTTGCTACCAGTGCAAGAATCCAAACAGACGGTTTCTCCCTGAAGTCTCCTGTCTGTCTGCCCCACCGTGAATCCACTGCATGCTATAGGCGCTGGGCAAAGCAGGGCGACATCGCTATAGGAGACGAATGAAGCAGGGCGATGTCACCATAGGAGACGAATGAAGCAGGGCAATGTTGCTATAGCAGCCGGGGTGAAGCCAGGCTATGGTGCTATAGGTGCCGGGGTGAAGCAGGGCAATGCCGCGATAGGCGCGGGAGGGGCTGTTCCTATAGGTGCCGAGGCGAAGCAGGGTAATGCCGTGATAGGAGCCGGGGCGAAGCGTAATAACGGCGCTATAGGCACCAGACAAAGCAGGACAATGGTGCTATAGGTGACGAGTGAGGTGGGGTGATGTCGCTATAGGTGCTAGACAAAGCTAGTTGTTGTCTCTGTGGGTGGCGGATGAAGCAGGGCAATGTCGCCATAGGAGCCGGGTGAAGTAGGTTAATGTCGCTATAGGAGCCGGGCGAAGCGCATCAATGTCGCTATAGGAGCCGGGTGCAGCGCGCTATAGGGGCCGGGTGAAGCACGTTAATGTCGCTATAGGAGCCGGGTGAAGCGTGCTATGGGAGCCGGGCGAAGCGCGTCAATGTCGCTATGGGAGCCGGGTGAAGCGCGCTAATGGCGCTGTAGGGGCCGGGCGAAGCACGTTAATGTTGCTATAGGAGCCGGGTGAAGCGCGCTAATATCGCTATAGGAGCCGGGCGAAGCGCATCAATGTCGCTATATGAGCAGGGTGAAGCGCGCTAATGGCGCTATAGGGGCCGGGTGAAGCGCGCTAATATCGCTATAGGAGCCAGGCGAAGAGCGTTAATGTCGCTATAGGGGCTGGGCGAAGCGCGCTAATGTCGCTATGGGAGCCGGGCGAAGCGCGCTAATGTCGCTATAGGAGCCGGGTGGAGCGCGTTAATGTCACTCTAGGGGCCGGGTGAAGCGCACTAATGTCGCTATAGGAGCCGGGTGAAGCGCGCTAATGTCGCTATAGGAGCCGGGTGAAGCGCGTTAATGTCGCTATAGGAGCCGGGGGAAGCGCGTTAATGTCGCTCTAGGGGCCGGGTGAAGCGCGCTAATGTCGCTATAGGAGCCGGGTGAAGCGCGTTAATGTTGCAATAGGAGCCGGGTGAAGCGCGCTAATGTCGCTCTAGGGGCCGGGTGAAACGCGTTAATGTCGCTATAGGAGCCGGGGGAAGCGCATTAATGTCGCTATTGGAGCCGGGGGAAGCGCGTTAATGTCGCTATTGGAGCCGGGGGAAGCGCGTTAATGTCGCTATTGGAGCCGGGGGAAGCGCGTTAATGTCGCTATTGGAGCCGGGTGAAGCGCGTTAATGTCGTTATTGGAGCCGGGTGAAACGCGTTAATGTCGCTATAGGAGCCGGGTGAAGCACGCTAATGTCGCTATAGGAGCCGGGTGAAGCGCTTTAATGTCGCTATTGGAGCCGGGTGAAGCGCGTTAATGTCGCTATTGGAGCCGGGTGAAGCAGGTTAATGTCGCTACAGGAGCCGGGCGAAGCGCTTTAATGTCACTATAGGAGCCGCGTGAAACGCGATAATGACGCTCTAGGAGCCGGGTGAAGCACGCTAATGTCGCTATAGGAGCCGGGTGAAGCAGGTTAATGTCGCTATAGGAGCCGGGGGAAGCGCGTTAATGTCGCTATAGGAGCTGGGTGAAGCGCGTTAATGTCGCTATAGGAGCCGGGTGAAGCGCGTTAATGTCGCTATTGGAGCCGGGTGAAGCGCGTTAATGTCGCTATTGGAGCCGGGGGAAGCGCGCTAATGTCGTTATTGGAGCCGGCGGAAGCACGTTAATGTCGTTATTGGAGCCGGGTGAAACGCGTTAATGTCGCTATAGGAGCCGGGTGAAGCGCGTTAATGTCGCTATTGGAGCCGGGTGAAGCACGCTAATGTCGCTATAGGAGCCGGGGGAAGCAGGTTAATGTCGCTATTGGAGCCGGGGGAAGCAGGTTAATGTCGCTATTGGAGCCGGGGGAAGCGCGTTAATGTCGTTATTGGAGCCGGGTGAAACGCGTTAATGTCGCTGTAGGAGCCGGGGGAAGCGCTTTAATGTCGTTATTGGAGCCGGGGGAAGCGCGTTAATGTCGTTATTGGAGCCGGGTGAAGCGCGTTAATGTCGCTGTAGGAGCCGGGGGAAGCGCTTTAATGTCGCTATTGGAGCCGGGTGAAGCGCGTTAATGTCGCTATTGGAGCCGGGGGAAGCGCGTTAATGTCGTTATTGGAGCCGGGTGAAACGCGTTAATGTCGCTGTAGGAGCCGGGGGAAGCGCGTTAATGTCGCTATTGGAGCCGGGGGAAGCGCGTTAATGTCGTTATTGGAGCCGGGTGAAACGCGTTAATGACGCTGTAGGAGCCGGGTGAAGCGCGTTAATGTCGCTGTAGGAGCCGGGGGAAGCGCGTTATTGGAGCCGGGTGAAGCGCGTTAATGTCGTTATTGGAGCCGGGTGAAACGCGTTAATGTCGCTGTAGGAGCCGGGGGAAGCGCGTTAATGTCGTTATTGGAGCCGGGTGAAGCGCGTTAATGTCGCTGTAGGAGCCGGGGGACGCGCTTTAATGTCGTTATTGGAGCCGGGTGAAACACGTTAATGTCGCTATTGGAGCCGGGGGAAGCGCGTTAATGTCGTTATTGGAGCCGGGTGAAGCGCGTTAATGTCGCTGTAGGAGCCGGGGGAAGCGCTTTAATGTCGCTATTGGAGCCGGGTGAAGCGCGTTAATGTCGTTATTGGAGCCGGGTGAAACGCGTTAATGTCGCTGTAGGAGCCGGGTGAAGCGCGTTAATGTCGTTATTGGAGCCGGGTGAAACGCGCTAATGTCGCTATAGGAGCCGGGTGAAGCGCGTTAATGTCGCTATTGGAGCCGGGTGAAGCGCGTTAATGTCGTTATTGGAGCCGGGCGAAGCGCGTTAATGTCGCTATAGGAGCCGGGGGAAGCAGGTTAATGTCGCTATTGGAGCCGGGTGAAGCGCGCTAATGTCGTTATTGGAGCCGGGGGAAGCGCGTTAATGTCGCTATTGGAGCCGGGGGAAGCGCGTTAATGTCGCTATTGGAGCCGGGTGAAGCGCGTTAATGTCGTTATTGGAGCCGGGTGAAACGCGTTAATGTCGCTGTAGGAGCCGGGTGAAGCGCGTTAATGTCGCTATAGGAGCCGGGGAAGCGCGTTAATGTCGCTATTGGAGCCGGGTGAAGCTCGTTAATGTCGTTATTGGAGCCGGGTGAAGCGCGTTAATGTCGCTATTGGAGCCGGGTGAAGCGCGTTGATGTCGCTATAGGAGCCGGGTGAAGCGCGTTGATGTCGCTATAGGAGCCGGGGGAAGCGCGTTAATGTCGCTATAGGGGCCGGGCGAAGCGCGTTAATGTCGCTATTGGAGCCGGGCGAAGCGCGTTAATGTCGCTATAGGAGCCGGGGGAAGCGCGTTAATGTCGCTATGGGAGCCGGGGGAAGCAGGTTAATGATGCTATTGGAGCCGTTGGGGCTCTCCAGGATTGTTCCGCTGTCCCTGGGATTCCCCTTTTCGGAATGACTCAGTGTCAGGAGGCACAAACATCCCCCTTCATAGCAACGGGGCGCTCTTTGGGGACAATCTACGGAACACGGGGCGTGTCCACGGTGCCAATCAAGATGGCTGCTTAATAGAAGGGGGATCGTGTGGGCGCTCTTAACTAGATGAGAGAGGTTACTTGGTTTTGCTGCCGTCTTGGGGATAGCACAGACTCTCGATGGGGTGTGCGGATATCAACAGGAAAAAACAGGGGGGTTCCTTAGCGGCGCAGTAGTTATTACATATAACATATTACAGTGGTATAATGACTTTAACCGTCAGATTTGCGCAGATCCTTACGGTTCATATAAAGTGCGTCTTTAATCATGCGAGGATAGCTACTGGATTTAAAAGGTGCTGGTGCAAATCCTAATAATGACACATTATTAAAGTGCAATAGTGACAGTAAATGTATTTAGTACAATTTGTGTAAATATACGTGTCGATGGTACTACAGATTGTACCTCACGTGCAGATGTAGCTTTCAGAGGATGTAAAGTGCTTGCGTGACCATGGATCTTACTCTTTGCGCGGTGCAAAAGTGCGACAATGACAATCAATGCGTATAGTGCAGGTTGTGCAGATATGGCAGTGTCGTGATAACAATAATGATATGACTCATGTCCAAATATTAGCATCCGCTTAGGGTTGCAAAAGAACCTTACGCCAATTTTCGATGGATGTAGGAGATCTAGTGTCCTTAGTGTTTATTTCCAGGGGTCCTAAATGGGCAGATTTTGCACCAAATGTGCTCTGCAGTTAGATGATAAAACGGCTCCTCCTATGTTCTCAGTTGGCTCCACCATAAATGGGAGATAAAAGGGGGAGAAAAGAGATAATAGTGCAATACCGTCTTATGACCGTTAAAGAATCGTGTATCGATGATTGCACACACAGATTCCAGAGCCTCTTGTATCCGGGCTCTGGAGTGAAACGCTTTAGGTCAGCTATAGGGTGGCCTCTCCCTTTCTTTAAATCGTCGTCTTTACCTCAGATGGAGGAACATGGAAGAAGATAGAGATACAGCGCTCTCATTGCACAACATCAGTGATTAATTGTTTAATGCAGTATAAAATGATTGGTTACACTCACCAATTTAGGAGCCTTATCTTATCCAGGCTCAACTGCTGGGCATATGGTGCTGCTTTATGGTGAGCGCCAAACCTCTTTCTGCTGCTTCCTCAGGTCCAGATGGTGATGTGTATGACAAACTTCAATGGTCTGCCATGATTAGGTTGGTCCCAATGATCAAATAACTCCTTTAGGGTTTATAAGGATTTATTGATACACTATACAGACTGCTTTAACATAAATAAAATACATGGAAAGAAAACGGGGGGGGGGTTATCTCGAGACGCGTTTCGGCGCTGTTCCTGCGCCTTCCTCAGTCGATGTGTGGAAGTGGAAATGCCCGCTTAAGCTGAGAGCTACGCTCTGACCCTCCAGATTTGCGCCTACCGTGACCCGCTAACGCTATCTATGGGGAAGGTACACCGCTCCGCGAGCACCCGACGTCCCCAGGCACCCGCCGAGCAAAATTCGGCTTCAGCGCTGCGGGCCCTTTTTGGTACCGCTGGCGGCCACCGCGACCACGCGGTCGGGAAGGCTCTCAGGCCTCGCAGGCATCCTCACCACGATCTCCTGGATCCCCCGCAGCGGACACAGACAAAGCCCCTGGAATGCTGCACCCCGGTGGTGGCTCTGATTGGGCCACCCTCCTAGCTCGATTGCCCACTAAAGAGGACTTGAAGAACGCCGCCATCATGGCTTAATTACAGCAGGTCAGAGGTGATTTGCAAGGCCTGCATACTAAGATCCACACTGTGGAAGCTTCCTGTGATTCTCTGAGCTTACAACAAACTGCCACCTCCTCCAAGTTTGACTCACAGACCGAACAACTTCGAGGTATGGCACTCCACCTGGAAGACTTGGACAACCGTGGTAGACGCAACAACTTGCGGATCCGTCACCTCCCTGACGAGGAATAATCTCCTGCTCATCTCTTCCCCATCCTTACTTCCATCTTTAATACTCTACTCGACAGACCGAGTTCTACTCATATTGTATTTGTTCGTGCACATCGTGCCTTACGCCCCCGCGGGGATGGACCACCGCGCAATGTCATTTGCTGTCTAGAAAATTTCCCCCTTAAAGAGGACCTTTTACGGGCTGCACAAGCCCCCACTCGGATTTCTCATGACGGAGCGGAACTACAACTATTCCTGGACCTGTCTCCTGCAACCCTGGCTTTTTGCAGGGCCTTGCGCCCCCTCATGAGGACCCTCCAATCACAGAAGATCAGATACCGCTGGCACTTCCCCACTGGGCTTATGGTTTCTACCCCCCTAAGGCCCATTCCTGGCACGCTCATCTGCAGATGTGGGTACCTTGATCTCTGACCTTCAACTTCCTCTTGTGGATCTATCGTGGCCAGACCCCGTGACATTTTATTCCTCCACCCGCCCCGGCCCATCTCCGGGCGCCTTACCGCAGAGATCAGTCAAGACTCGTCCTTCCGCCGGGCGGCACCGGGGATTAACGTTCAAGACTTCATCTGTGGAGTCTCCCGGCTCCTGCATAAGGCCTCCTACTTAAATTTCTGACACGTTTTTACTGATGGACCCGTCAACTTCACATCTGCTATCGTAGTGTACGATCAAACTCGCGGAGAAGAGCCAATTATCCCAATTTTTGGCCAGGACGCCAGGACATTACTTCTTTCGACATATATGTGCCTTCCTCAACGTTACGAGGTTATTTACCTGCTTGATTTTCCAACATAGATATGTCTCATTTACATCTACTTTAGGGTTCACGACATCTACATTGTTTATTTGCCTCTTTGCTTTGATGCGCATTCATATCTTGCGCCGGCTTGGATCGCTCCTCCACTCGCACAGATTGGTGGATTGTTGGAGGGCGCTCCACCCCGCTGACAGGGATTATACCTCTTTCTCTCACCCGGCCCAGACTTATTCTAGACTGGACTATTTTTTTCCTATTGCATTATCACTTACAAGACCTCCACTCTGCAACAATTGGTAATTTGACCTGGTCTGACCATGCCCCTATCATGATGACCCTCACCTCCCCGCTTTTCCGAACCTCTGCCCCTGCCTGGCGCCTTAACGAATTCCTTCTCTCCGACCCGACCGTTGTCCAGGACTGTACACAGGCTCTAGAGCTTTACTTTAGTGAAAATGTGAACCCAGACCTGTCCCCACTGACGATCTGGGAAGCCCACAAATGCGTAGTGAGAGGCTTCTATATCCAGAAAGCCTCGGAATTTAAACAACATAAATCAGCCGCCCTCTCTGAAGCGCTAACGCGCATAGCGACATTGGAGGCTTTACACAAAGGTTCCCCCGACCCGGATGGTTTGATTAACTGCAGTGAGACGTGACTTGATGGCCCTTTTAAATTCTTCCTACCACCGACTATGCCAACGCTCCAAAATGTTCTTTTTTGCCCACGGTGATAAGAGCGGACGCCTCCTGGCGCACATGTTGCAGAAACGGAGGACCACGTCTTACATTGCCAAGATTAGAGACCCCCAAAAAAAGTTGCACTATCTACCCTGCGATACTCAGTCCACCATTCGAACGTATTATGAATATCTTTATAATTTGCCGGACCCCTCCCGGCCGAGACAGGTCGACTGTTGGGACCGATATTCGTGAATATCTATCTTCCCATTTAAAATGCTGACTGCGGCAGTCGACGGCGCGGCTCTAAAATTATTATAAGCCCTATCTCTACATTTATTGGCCTTTAATTCTGTCCCGGAGGGGCGTCTCATCCCGTCTCAGGCTCTAGCCACAAACATCACCTTGATACCTAAAGACGGGAAGGACGCCGAGAGATGCGAGAATTACTGACCCATCTCGCTGTTAAATTATGACCTCAAGCTATTTGCCAAAATTCTCACGTCTTGCCTGTTACCTCACATCCCTGACCTTATTCACCATGACCAAGCTGGCTTTGTCCCGGGCCATGAAGCTAGAGATAACACTATCAGGACTTTAACTCTCACACATAGGGCACATCGTCAAGGGGAGGAATTGCTGTTATTGTCCACCGATGCCGAAAAGGCTTTTGACCGGGTCAACTGGGATTTTTTATTTGCAACACTCGAACATATAGGCCTTGGTCCACATTTGTGCGCTTGGATCCAGGCCCTTTATATCAACCCCAGTGGTGTATTTTGGCCTAGGCCGACAAGGCCTAGGCATAGGGTGGCACTTTCCAGGGGGCGGCGGCCCGCACCGGGTGGCCCCACCCCTAAAAAAACAAAAATATATATATATATATTATTTTTTTTTACTTTTGCAAAGTATTTTACCAGGAAGGATACATTGAGATTTCACTAATTTTCAAGTATGTCCTGGGTAGGCAAGGCCTAGGCTTTCACTTTCCAGGGGGCAGCGAAAACCTCACCACTAAATGGGTTACTCACAGAGCACCGAAATGACCCCAACATTTTGGTGTTCTGTAGTTCCCTGCACTTCGGGGAATAGAATTTCCCCACCCTGCAGTGAATTCACCATTCACCGCAGGGTCCCCAAAGTGCATGGAGTCGGCCGCTGAATGCGGCCACCGCAAACCCATGGCCTGCTGTTTTCAAAAGAACTACTGAACAAAAATGTCTGGAATTTACATATAAGATCCTATGATTGATAATAAAAAGTTCTGTTACAGAAAAAAGAAAAACTGCTATTAAAAAAAAAGGGGGGAAAATTTTGCCCAAAAAATCTGAAAAATTACTAAAAGGTACTAAAAAAAATCAATAAAGACTTTTTACTGCAGATTAAAATAATAAATGGTTTATTAGATATTGCATAAAAACGGGAATATTTTTAACATTGAAACCTATGGGGTTCGCCTGAATAAACCTGCTGATTGAAACCACCGAACATCGGGGCATTTCACTGCTATTTCTCTGCTGTTTGGTGTTCTCTGAATAGATTAACCATTACTTCTCTATGGGGATTTGCACTGCCTTCAAACAGCACCGTACTTGCTGGCAGTTCGCCAAACTTGTGTGTGAGCATATCACAGAGCAGTGGTGTTCTTAGGGGAGTGGCAGGGGGCAGGCCACCACAGGTACCATTGGTTATTGAGGTGTCATTAGGGGGTACTAGGAGGTGCCACTGTCACTGTGTGTCAGCTTTGAGCTGTGTTCTCAAACAATGAGCAGCGGAGCAGGGCGTTTGCATACAGAATAAAATCGAATAGAGTAAAAATTCCCCTATCCTCCCTCCATAGCTCCTCCCCTGCCCCGCAGCAGATCTAGGAGAGGGGGATGTGATTTGTGTGCAGAGAGAGACGATGACAGTAAACGGCAGGTAAAGGGGGGGGTGTCAGCAGAATATGAAGCCCTGTCTGCTTACTGCTGTTTAAAGTGGACCTTTCCTTAACCAGCACTGCAGTGATAGAAATTTGTCATTGAGCTGCCTGGCTCCTGGTGAGGCTGCGTGCCTGCAGGTCACGCGGTCCAGCCAGTCAGGTGGTACTGAGTCTCCGTACCACCTGACTGAATCACGTGACACGCACGCAGCTGCCCGCCCTTTTGTTAACACGGACTCTCACTCTATTCTGGACTGAACACCCACCGGGAAGGGAATCAAAGCCACGGTTTTATTGCAGTGGATTCTGATACGCTGATACACACCGCACATTGCATTGCTGGGAGTTTTATTGCTGTGGATTCTGTGATACACACTGCATATTACTGTGAGTTTTGTTGCCCTGGAGCTCTGGGATATTCTCATACACACTGCACATTACTGTGCGTTTTATTGCTGTGCAGTTCTGATATGCTCATACACAGTGCCCATTTCTGTGGGTTTTATTGCTGTGCAGCGCTGTGATACGCTCATATGCAGTGCACGTTTCTGTGGATTTTATTGTTCAACCAATTAGAATGGCTGTGATCCAGTATACTTGACATGCGTGGCTGTTCTTTGTAAAAATGCTTGAATTTAAGCATTTCATAATTTTATTTATCTCAATAGATACATTTGAAATGGTATACAAAATATACAAGTAGGCACTTGGTGTCCACTTTTAATATAAAGAGAGGAAAAGGCAGAGCTCTAAAAGGAAAAGGTGGAGCTTAAAGAGGAAGGGTGTGGATTAACCAGGAAGAGGTGTGCCCTTGACAGGAAGGGGTGCCTCAAATTTAAATTAGGGGGTGCACGAGTTTAGTCGGGCCTAGGGCAGCACAAAACCTAAATACACCACTGATCAACCCCACGGCCAAGGTCTGTGTTAATGGCATCTATATTGCCCCATTCCAGATCCGTAATGGGACCCGACAGGGCTGTCCCCTTTCTCCCCTCCTATTCACGCTAGCGCTGGAACCCTTCCTGTCCGCTTTACGAAATTACCCAGATATCCAAGGTCTGAGAGTGGGCCCTACCGAGCACAAAATTGTGGCTTATGCCGATTGTCACGACTTGACTACGCGCGCTGCTGCGCAAAGACGCCGGGTTAACTATCTATCTGTCTATCCTAGACCCCGACAATTACGCGCACTTCTCTACCCGTCCCGGCCACACTACCTCTCACAACAGGCACGTAGAGCGCGATATACTGATCCCAGGATGGCAACGCAGCACCAGCCTTCTCCTGAAGCGCATAATAACTACGTCTCTCACAATCCTGGAACTCCCTTTCTTATTCTATTAGTAACGTTGCCACCAGTCCTCACGGACACTACGAGCGTCGCAACAGGAGACGCAGGGCTTAGCTGCCGCACTATCCTAGACTCAACAGTGACTACAGATCCCACAATTCCCTGCCGTTTCCTGACGACCGCAACACGCAATTTCTTATATATAACCGAGCTTAAGGCAAATAGCAATTCTCCCAATCTCTTAGTTAGCGTGGATTTGATCAGCCAGAGTCAAAACTTAAATATTTTTCTGTTTATTTATGATAGAAGAATCACAGTGCTTGGTTGCATAAAAAAATCATAACTAGAATAAATCAATTACTTATACAATACACAGCAAAATATAAAGAAAAAGGTGTTAATCACAGAGCCTTACTTACGACGGAATACTCGGTAACTGGCATCGGTGCCTCCTGGGATCTGGAGAGAGCATGGACAGATCAGTCCTCTTTAGAAGGAATCCCAAGTGATCAGCCAAAGCACATGGCCAGTGTTCCGAATTTATAAACTTCCTGATCTTTCCAGCCCCCACCCATAAGTGGCCCAGTGTCCTGGACTTCATTTCCCAGCGTGCAATTCTCAGTCGCGCTCAGTAAGCTTGTCAATTAATCTTTAATTGCCTAAAGGTGTCCCTCTTGCCTCCAGACCCCCCTTCGAGATCAAGGATGTGCTTCCTTTCTTTGAAGATCGTGTTCAGCTCTCTTGGTGCCGATTTGTCTGCTAAAGTGTGATTTGCTATGGCAGTGTACAAAAGAAATTCCCTTTTTACAGCTACGTGTTACATCCTCCCCCCAAGGGGGAAAGCTAAACCTTTTGATTACATTTCAGCTGAAAACCCAGGGATACACTTACCAAATGGTCAGACACAAATATGAACATAACTCTATATGGAGGAGATAAACACATATATACAGGCAGACCTTTATATAGAGATAGAAATATAGATCTAGTCTGCCACATCTCCCATACAAATGAAGGCGCAGAAAGGGAGGCTAACTAACATGCCTCCCACGTGCGTCTTAACACGGGTTTGCCAACGGGTATCTGGCACCTGCACCAGTCGCCGGCGCTATGACGGAGTGGGGGACGCACAGGTGTCCGTGCACTTTGCCCACCAAAGCGTGCATTCCCTCTCGCAACCGCATCACACATTGCCCCATGCAGGCCTTTGGCGACTCCACCATTCTTCCCCACCTCTCCCAAATCGGGGGGAGGGGGTCACTCATACTGCACTCACAACATGGCACAGACTCGGGGAAGCCCCTGTGCTTCTGCAGCCCCTCCGGGTGCAGCATGTGTGGCTCACTCTCCGCTCGCATCTCAGTCTCGCAGGCAGCAGAATCCTCATAACCCGTAGCCTGCTCTGGAGCCATTCTTACGGCAGGGGGTATGGAGAAACAGGGTGAAGCGCCCCGCTCCCCAGTAGACGTCCCCCCTGCATCTGCCAACGGAGTCAGGCATCGTACCTGCCCCTGGGCAGATGGCTGGGAGGTCACAGGAGCCACACCAGGACCCGCTGCCTCCCTGTCTCCCACTGTCCCCGCACCTTCAGAATTTGGGGAACCATACAGATGGGGCACAAGATTCTCCACGCTCACCTCGCCCCCCATTGCACACAGTTTCCCCACTTTATCACACAATTTATCAAGCACGCCTTGCTTCGTAACCGATGAGCATACAGCCGTATGCCACCCTCCTCTACAGGGAGGTTGCTCAGTACCAGTTTCCTGTGGTACTGGGAATCTGGTTGGCTCTCCCCCAGGGCAACACTCGTCCACCCCAGGCCCTTCCTCCTGACCACACAGCATGCGCTCGGTGCCACCCGCAGCCTCAGAGACATGTGACACAGACTGGCATACCACAGTATCCTGCCCATCCAGGATGTTCTGCCCTCCACTTTCACCTTGCACTGCCAACCTGGATGGTTCAGGCCCTGGATAACCCTCTGCCACCCTAGGCCTCTCCTCCTGACCACCCAGTATGCCATCTGCACCACGCACAGTCTCAGACAACCGCGATACAGGCTGGCACACCGCAGTATCCTGCTCATCCCAGGCCTTCCGATGCCCACACCTTCCCTCCAGCACCACCGACCCAGTTGGTTCAGCCCTAAAGGAACCTGCCTTGGTCCCTTGTTCTCCCTCCCAACCGCGTGGCGTCACAGACACACCTGAGTCTGGTCTAGGCAGGCACACCACAGTATCCTGCCACCCTTCCCAGGCATTCTGATCCACACCATCACACTGCAGAGACGGGCCTTGTGCCCTACTCCCCGCCGACCACCAGCGGGTACCCACTTCCACCATGGGCACCGCGGCCTCCCCACGCATGGGGTCCGGGGAACCAGCTGACTCGGGTGCAGACGGGCATTCACTCGCCCCCTGCCTTTCTTCCCAGTCACACTGCCCCCTCATGCTACCACACAACACCTCAGGCACACCTGGCACAGGCGCAGACTGACTCACTGCCATCCCCTGCCCTCCCATCCAGGAATCCTGTTGTGCATCCCCACACACAGCCCTCCCCACTGTAGAGCCACTAGTGGGCCTGGGTAAATCCCCAGCATCCCTTTCCAGCACATACTGTGACACCAACTTACCCAAATCCGTGCCCAGTAACACATCTGTAGGAATATTTTCAGACACTCCCACCTCCCGCAGACCTCTCCCCGCTCCCCAGTCCAGATAAACCCGGGCCATTTGGCACCGCAGGACATACCCCACCAAAACCCTTTACTGCTAGAGTCCTACCAGGAATAAAGTCTGCAGGGCTGACTAACCCTGGACGCACCAAAGTTACTTCAGCCGCCGTATCTCTTAAACCCACAGATACCTGAGTCCCGACAATGACTGCTTGCTGGTTCACGTTGGCACTGCCCTCCGATCTGGTCACAAACAGGACAGAGGGTGATGTTGAGGGGTATCCTCCCCCAGCTGTGGATGCAGGCTTCTTCCTCTGCGGGCACGCTGCCAGGAGATGATTGGTACTGTCGCAAATAAAACAGCGACGGCGCACACTTCTTCCAGGCGAAGAAGGATTCGCTCCCCTCCCCAGCAGAGACTGGCACAGAGGGGGGCGCTGCCGCCGTGATGTCGGGGGGTCGTGCTGAGTTGGGCTTCCATCCTGATGATCCTTTGGGGGAACCTCTGCTCTGGTCCACAGACGCTCTGTTGGCTGCATGGAAATCAGCCAGCTCACCAGCTTCCAGGGCCGTCTCGGGTTTGCGATCCAGAAGCCATTCCTGGATCTCAGGTGGGCACAGCTGCACGAACTGTTCTTTGATTAGCAGGTCTTCCAGGGCTTCCAAGGTATCAATCTTCAGCCCCCTGACCCATTGTCGAAATAGGGTGGTCAGGTGGCTCACAACTGCAGAGTAGCTCTCCGCGGCCCGCTTCTGCAAGGACCTGAACTTTTTGCGATATACCTCTGGCGTGAGGTTATAACGTCTCTGCAACGCGGCTTTAATCGCCTCATAGTCCTGGTCGCTCTCAGCCGGTAATTCTGCAAAGGCTTCAAGCGCTGGACCTTTTAGTCCAGGAGTGAGGTACCGGGCCCATTGCTCTTTGGGCAGCTGGTACTGTCGACAAGTCTTTTCTAAACTTCGCAGGAACACATCCAGGTCCCCATCTTTGTCCAGAGTGGGAAAGTTCTCTGCACGAGGTCTGGGCGTAGAGAGCTCTGCAGCGCCCGCAGGGGCAGGAGATAATTGCGTTCTGCTTGCCTGTGCCAGAGCGAGCTGATGTGCACGTTCGGCTTGGCGCTCCGCCGCTTCTCGCTCACCCACAGCCCTGCGCTCCGCAGCTTCTCGGTCTGCTTGGCGCGCTGCCGCCTCTTGCTCCGCTCGGCGCTCCGCAGCTTCTCGGTCTGCTTGGCGCGCTGCCGCCTCTTGCTCAGCTCGGCGCTCCGCAGCTTCGCGTTCAGCTCTGCGCTCCTCTCGCTCTTGGTACTGCAAGATGAGCTGAAGCCGCGTCTGCGAGTCCGCAGAGTCCACATGTTTTAAAACCGTCTGCAAGTAAACATCCAGGGCAGTATCACCCTTGGGCGAAGCACTTGACAGTGTTCTTTCCACTGGACTTGCGCTTCCTTCGGCTGGGTCAAGAGTGGTACCCTGCTCTGCTGCGTCCTGGACTGCTTGCCTCGCCTCATAATCCTCGAGGGCTTGCAAAAGTTCATCTTTCTTTTTATCCTTCGTCGAAATATTTTTGTCTCGACATAATTGCTCCAAAGTCTTTTTCGATGATTGCTGCGACATTCTCACTCCAGCCAAATAAAAGATAGAAAAGAAAAACAAAGAAGGGGAAGGGAACTGCTGTGTATTGTGTAAATTCTAATAAATGCACTGGGTTCTGCTCTGGAAATTGGAAAAGTATCTGGATCTATGTTGCTTCACAGATCCAAATACTAACCTGATATCCCACCGCTTGCCTCCAGTTGTCACGACCCAACTACGCGCGCTGCTGCGCAAGGACGCCGGGTTAGGCCGCGCACTATCTATCTATACTAGACCCAGATAATTACGTGCACTTCTCTACCCGTCCCGGCCACACTACCTCTCACAACAGGCACGTAGAGCGCGATATACTGATCCCAGGATGGCAACGCAGCACCAGCCTTCTCCTGAAGCGCATAATAACTACGTCTCTCACAATCCTGGAACTCACTTTCTTATTCTATTAGTAACGCTGCCACCAGTCCTCACGGACACTACGAGCGTTGCAACAGGAGACGCAGGGCTTAGCTGCCGCACTATCCTAGACTCGACAGTGACTACAGATCCCACAATTCCCTGCCGTTTCCTGACGACCGCAACACGCAATTTCTTATATATAACCGAGCTTAAGGCAAATAGCAATTCTCCCAATCTCTTAGTTAGCGTGGATTTGATCAGCCAGAGTCAAAACTTAAATATTTTTCTGTTTATTTATGATAGAAGAATCACTTGGTGCTTGGTTGCATAAAAAAATCATAACTAGAATCAATCAATTACTTATACAATACACAGCAAAATATAAAGAAAAAGGTGTTAATCACAGAGCCTTACTTACGACGGAATACTCGGTAACTGGCATCGGTGCCTCCTGGGATCTGGAGAGAGCATGGACAGATCAGTCCTCTTTAGAAGGAATCCCAAGTGATCAGCCAAAGCACATGGCCAGTGTTCCGAATTTATAAACTTCCTGATCTTTCCAGCCCCCACCCATAAGTGGCCCAGTGTCCTGGACTTCATTTCCCAGCGTGCAATTCTCAGTCGCGCTCAGTAAGCTTGTCAATTAATCTTTAATTGCCTAAAGGTGTCCCTCTTGCCTCCAGACCCCCTTCGAGATCAAGGATGTGCTTCCTTTCTTTGAAGATCGTGTTCAGCTCTCTTGGTGCCGATTTGTCTGCTAAGGTGTGATTTGCTATGGCAGTGTACAAAAGAAATTCCCTTTTTACAGCTACGTGTTACATCCTCCCCCCAAGGGAGAAAGCTAAACCTTTTGATTACATTTCAGCTGAAAACCCAGGGATACACTTACCAAATGGTCAGACACAAATATGAACATAACTCTATATGGAGGAGATAAACACATATATACAGGCAGACCTTTATATAGAGATAGAAATATAGATCTAGTCTGCCACACCGATGATCTACTATTTTTTTATCTCCCGCCTGGAGACTACCCTACACAACATTTTACAAGCATTCCATCGTTATGGCCTACTCTCGAACCTGAAAATCAACTACTCTAAATCATATATCCTTAACATATTCCTGACCGCGCGCCGGGCCATGGCCCTCGCACTATGCTTTCCCTTTCGATTGGCCACCACACGTATCAAATATTTGGGTATCTGGGTTACTCAAATCCCCTCCCATATGTTTAGAGAAAATTTCCTGCCCCTCCTGGATACTTTCACCAATGACCTTAGACAATGGGATTACCCGCACATCTCATGGCTGGGGAGGGTTCAGGTACTTAAAATGAATCTATTACCCCGTCTACTGTATTTATTTCAGATGATCCCCACCCCTATCCCCAATGCCTATTTCCGCTCGCTCCGCTCCCTGACTACCACTTACATATGGCGTGGTAGCCACCCCCGACAACATCTTACTTGCTTGACTCTGCCTAAACTGGAGGGAGGTTTAGCTGTCCTGGACTTTTCTCTGTACTACAAATCATGCCACATGGTCAGGGTGGTGGAGTGGACGAGACTCGGTCCGGCGAAGGCCTGGGGAGAGATAGAGAGGATTGAGGCGGGCGTTCTGATCTCCGCACTCCCGTGGCTACCCAGACGTCATGGACTTTGCCTTGCGCGCTTCTTGCTTTACACTTCTGCGTCCTTACAGATCTGGCACCGGATGAGACAACCCCTGGAGCTTTCCTCTGATCCCTCCCCTCTCACCCAACTAATCTGCCACCCCGATTTCCCCCCGGGCCTTAACCCTCTGGCCTTCCGAGACCACCTCCGCTCGCCTGTGCCACGTACCTACTAGACATGTGCACAGCGCAAAATTTCATTTTGAACTAATGGATTAGTCCTAAAATGCAATTTATTTAGTTGCTAAAGAAATTCGTTTTCAGTTCTTTAGTATGAAAACTAATTTCGTTCATCCGAAAACCAGTGGATACAATTACTATTGTAGTGGCTCCTCAGAGGGCTGAGATCGCTGCTTGTTACAGTATCTTTCATTCTCAGCACAATGTGGGCCATATTACATAGTTGGTGCTAACTTAACCAGAGCTGTTGTAAACTTCCCAGAGCCATTGTAGCCTATGGAGGTTTTCAGTTTACAACAGCTCTGGTTAAGTTAGCACCAACATTGTAATACTGCCCCGTGTCAGGCAAAGCTGTTACAGTAACTGACTGCTGCTCATCACAGCGCTCAGAGTTTCAGTAAAACTAGTAAATAATATTTTTATATATGAGGTTATAACAATATTATTTCCTTGTTTTACTGAAAATCTCAGCGCTGTTACTGTAACAGCTGAGCCTGATACATTGTACTGAGAGATAATGTAACAAGCAGTCGATCTCCGCGCTCACAGTCACTGGATTTAAAGGGCTGAAAAAAAAAAGGATCCTCTCTGTATAATGTTTAGAACATCTTCCTGCATTAATTAATACCCCTCTCTGTATAATGTATACAACATCCACCTGCATTAACCACTTGGCTGCTATGGATGCGCTCAGCGCGTCCAGCCAAGTGATTCTCCTGTGCTACGGACGCGCTGAGCGCGTCCGAGCACAGGAGGCAGCAATCCGCCGGATTCCGGTGGATTGCTGCACCGCCCCCCCGGTGCGGGCTGACATCTTGGCTGTCAGCCCAGCACTCCGGGACCCCGGCGGGGACATTAGGTGTCATCGCGGCGACCCATTGACATCTAATTCAGGCGCCGTCCCCCCGCATGTGCGGAGGAGACGCCTGAAAGGGAGGGGGGGAGGTCCTTCGGACCTCTCTCCCTCCCGATCGCCGGGGAGTAGGGAGTTAATACAGGCACCGCTTGGAAGGGCACAGCCTGCCTTTCCAAACGGTGGCTGTCATTAAACCCTGGGGAGCCGGATCACGAATCGGTGCTGAAAAGCGCCGGTTCGTGATCCTTTCCCGGAGCTTTCCCGGATCTTGGATGTCGGCCAAGCCTCCGGGAACTCCCCCTGAGGACTGGCGTCATCGTGCATAGCACGATGACGCCAGTCCTGGAGTTAACCCCTAGCTGCCACCAACGGTGGAGATAGGGGGTTCCAATGAACTCCCGATCCGTGGCAGCTAGGGGTTAAAGTTTGGTACTATTGGATCGGCCAGAGCATGGCCGTTCCAACGATACCAAACACGACTGTGAAAAAGTTTTTAAAAAAAATAAAAATTAAAGATAAAAATAAAAAAATATTTTAAAAAAATTCTAAAAAAAAAACTTTTTTTTTTTGTTTGTTAATGCAGCAATATTGTTTCCATTTCAATTATAATGTGAACAATGATGCTGCACTAACGATTTTTGTATGCGGTGCGTTTGTTAAAAATCGCGTAATTTCCCCCAAAAAAAATTTAATGAGACCCCATTTCTAATTTTTTTAACAAGCGCACCCCATACAAAATATAACCGCAATTGCTCGCATGTTAAAATGTGAAAAAAAAACACTTTACACATTGTAAATTATTGAAAATTCATATTTTATTGCATTTTTTGTTATAATATACAGACAGGTCATGACGTATACATATAATAAGGACATATTATGAATCTGCCGAGTCTGACGGAAAGAACGATATATAATATGTCTGGGTCATATACTAAAATAAGCCTTCAAAACACGTTTAAACATGATGAGCAAAACCGGTAAAAATGACCTCAGCACAGAGGCGTGAAACGCCTCAGCAGCGAAAGGGTTAATTAGTACCCCTCTCTGTATAATATATAGAACATCCTCCTGAATTAATGTCCCTCTCTGTATAGAACATCCTCCTCAATTTATATCTTTCTCTGTATAATGTATATAACATCCTCCTGCATTAATTAATGCCCCTCTCTGTATAGAACATCCTAATGCATTGGCATGTGGAGGGTGCAGAACTTCGGATGTTGCGCTCTTCATTGCTGGTCTCGTTCACTCATCAATGTAATATCACAAGAAGGACTGAATCTAAAATGTAGTGCATTTTATTTTAGTTTCTTTCGTTTTTTGTACTGAGCAGTTTCGTTTCGAGTCATACGAAAACTAAATCATCCCAAAATTCGGACTAAATCGTTTTAGTACTAAAACGAATGCACATGTCTAGTACCTACCACATTTTCCCGACCGTTTGCTTTGCCACCCTGAAGGAGCTAGTGGGCGGGGGTGTTGTCTCTCTCGCCCGCTACCTTCCCTTTCGACAGATATTAAGCTTCATCAAGTCCATCCCCCATCAACCCCACTTGAAAAGACCCTTCACTGAATTTGAAGCCATTTGCTCCCGCCAGGGCCCTCTACCACATGGTGTGTCCCGCCTTTATTCCCTTCTCCTGCATGCCTCTAAGATTCAGCCCCCTGGATACATAGGGAGATGGGAGACAGTGTTAGGGATATGCGTGTCTGAGACGGACTGGAACCGCATCTGCGACCTCATGCACCACTGCTCAGTTTCCACCAGAATACAGGAATCGGCCAATTAAACTTCTCTCCATGTGGTATAGAACCCCCCAGGTTCTTTGCCGAATGTATCCAGAGGTTGACGATAAATGCTGGCGTTGCGGTGACTCACCAGGTTCCCTCATACATTTATGGTGGGATTGCCCCTTGATATGTCCCTACTGGTTAAAGATACATCGCCTGCTGGGTCTCTTCCTTCATTCCCCCCCCCCTGATTTTTTACCAGCACCTATGCTACTGCCCTACGTCCCGTACTCCAGGTCTGCATACAAAAATCCTGTTGGTTTACGCATTCTTAACACAGTGAAGAGCCTGATTCCCCTGTTTTGGCGACGCCCTAACTGCCCCCCCCCCTAGCGCTCTAGCTGTCCAGAATGGAGGAGTTACACACTACAGAACACTTGTATTTCACTGCCAATCACATGCTCCCCCGTTACCTGACTATCTGGACCAGATGGCTCTTATTCTCCTCAGGGTCTGAATTCAGTGCGATACTGGCCACGACACCTACCATCACTCCTCCGTAACGGAGAGTTATGTAACTGCTTACACTTTTAATCCCTTGTTCACCTTGATACAGATTTTCTGTTTGATATCAACGTCCATCTTCGTGCTGACTCATGTTCCGTATGTAATGTGTCTCCCATATTCCCCCTTTTAGTACCTCCTGATGCCCCTTGTTATGAACCCTTTCACCCCGATCCCACCTCTCCCTACCCTCCTTTCATGTGCTACTGCGATGTGGTTATTTGACTGTCCTGCGGCCGAGTCCTTTGATATTGCTACGAAACTCTGTATTGTTTTATCTTTTAAATACAATAAACATATATTTACGAAAAACCTACGGAACACTATCGGCTACTACCCCCTCGAAGCTTGAGTGGAAGCTCCCTAGGGAACCCTGAGTTTGGGACTCCGAGCTGGCGCACAGTGGCGATCAGCCCCCTCTGGTGCTATCGGGGGGCTATTTGGACTATTTGTTCTTGAGACTCTGGGCTTCCTGGGAAAACATGAACCATCTTGCTGCACCCCCGGGAAGCCCCTGAATTCACCCTTTTAATGTACCCCTTTTTGTATATATGAATACTGGGTTTTTCCCAGCGCCGGAATGTCTAGCACCTTCCATTGTTCTTGTTAATACCATTATGTTTATCTGATCGTTTATGTTTAAGAGAAGCTGCATATCTTCTAAAAATAGAGCTTTTTTTAAAAAAAAATAAATTATGAACCTGAAACCTGTCGCCTGGTTCTTGGGAATCGCCCGGTTCTTGGGAATCACCCTGCTATATACTTTCTCCGCTATTTCACTAGTGACGAGGCAAGACTGATAATATTCAATCGGAATATTCCAGATCCGTCTCAAGGTTAATGTCGCTCTAGGTGTTGGGCGAGCTGTTTCAGTGAGCATTCTTAATTTGCTGAGGGCAGTTTTTCCCCCACTGTGCATTGCTAGTATGCCCCGTCGGCGTATACACATTGCCAGGCACAACCCGCTAGGTGGCAAGGGGTTAAAGTGCAGCAGTCCTTGTGTCCTTCAATGTCACGTTTGCTCTCCTGCTCACCCCTCACAACCATGGTGGGAATCCTATTGGACAGACCTCTAGACCCTCCGATCCTTGAATGGTTGGGACCGTTAACCCTAACACTCCCAGCCAGGGAGAACAGACAGACCAACAATAAGGAGTACAACCTAGTTACAGTAGGTTTTGAGACCAAGTTTCTACTGAGCCACAAAGGGTTAACTTTACTGATAAGTGGGAAACAGTCCGAGAAAGGCTTAAGCAGTGTATTCATACACCAAGTATTAACATCAGCGTGGTCATATAAACGTTGGCCACAGAGTGGGTTTTCATACAGGCTGGTTCGGTAACACACAAGGTTCTCATACACTCCGAGTTGGCAACAGGACAGATCAAGGGAGTCAGCATTATGCAAGATTGATATACACTCTGAGCAGGGACGTGCAGTCAGTGGAGGCAGGGGAGGCAGAGCCGCACCTGCCATTAAGTGATAAGTTAATAAACTAAAAACAAGCTCACCTGCTCCCCCGCTGTCAGCTCTGTCCTCTGCCTCTGCATGCATTAGTTTTCCCAGCCTATGCAATTTGCATAGCAGGACGTTTCCCCGCTGCACTAATTGCATAAACTGCTCAAGATGTCAGAGACAAGTGCTGCCTATTTCCTGATCACTGCTCATTAGTGCCGCACAGACTGACAGGCACTGATAGAGCATTGGAAAAGCTTGGACCAATGGGAAAGCACCATTGGTCCAAGCCATTCCCAGAAAACGCCTGCATTAGAGGACTGCCTCTGATTGAGAGGAAGGGGCACATCTAGCAGTTAGACATGCCCCTTCCTGTCAATGATAGGCCAGGCAGCCCTCCAATGCAGGCTGTGAAAAGATTGCATGATGGACAACCCCTGACTGGCTGCATGGGGAGCTGCAGTCCAGGAGCCTGGCACAGGGGTGCCCTGCTCTGCCACTCAGATCTGCATCAGCTGGGGATGCCCATTTATACCCCAGGCTGGTTATTGTCTGCTAACTGGGGCTGGAAGAATGCACAACACATCTGCCCCCCAGGAGGGATCTGAGGGGGTGCAGCAGCCTTTTAAATTCAAGTAGCAGCAGGAAGTCCTCTTTGCCCAGCTGCAAGGTAAGTGACCTCACGGGGGGGGAGAGGGCGAGAGGGTTAATGATGGGGAGGGAGAGGCCATGGCTTTCCTCTGTGCTGATTTCCTGATGTTCAGATAGTGCTTAGCTGCCAATCTGTATGATGTATTGTACCTCTAGCCAGGCTGCCTGGGGAGGGGCAGGACAGGTGGGGGACTCAGCAGATGCAAAGTTGCCAGCAAGACTCTCACAACTCCTCTTCTACCAGGGCTGTCAGATCACAGCGTGTGCTTCATGGGTTACTGGCTTTGGCCTGGGGTGTCAGATCTCTATTTTGCTCCCTGGTCAGTGCCTGAAAGTGCTGCCCTGCAGTGTGCAGAAGTCAGGTTGGGTCAGTAGTTTTCCAGTTGGGTCAGTGGCTTGCTTTCCCTTCAGTATAATATGAATGACTCAAAATGTATAGGTGCTTTAAGGAAACCTAATGGATGTGGCCAGGCTCCTCTTAATAATACTTTGTTATAGGGGCAGCATATAGAGAGTGTGTGTGTGTTCTTACAGTGCCAGTCTCTTTACACACACCCTTTCTTTCACATTCTGTCTGTATGTATATTTATATCTCCAATGTGTGTGTGTGTGTGTGTGTGTGTGTGTTTTTTGCCAGGGGCAAGCGTTGGGTTAACCTTTTTATGAGCCTGAAATATCAGGCTTATTCAGAGAGAGGTGAAAACCTTGAATTGGCAGGAGAATGAACAGCCAATTTGGAAAGTTAGATAAATGGGAGAATTTTTCTGGTTTGACTATTTTGACCTAGAATTTTCACTTCTCCAGTCATTCTCAAGGTTTTCACCTCTTTCTGAATAGCCCTGTATCAGGGTCATTCTTCTGCTTTTCACCGCTCTCTGAATAATCCTGATACAGGGTTATTCAGAAAGAGGTGAAAACCTTGAGAATGACTGGAGAAGTGAAAATTCTAGGTCAAAATAGTCAAACCAGAAAAATTCTCCCATTTATCTCACTTTCCAAATTGGCTATTTGGTCTAGATTTTTCAATGGGCTATTTGGTCTAGAATCAGTGTCTCTCAACTCGTTTCCTCACTAACGAGCCTGGTTTGCCACATATGTGAAGCACAGGTGATATGATTTGCTGCTCAGTGATTGCAGGATTCAGTCTGCATTTTCCCAAGGTGATCTGAAAAATCTAGCCTGTAGTGGGTCCTGAGGACTGGAGTTTAGAAACCCTGGTCTAGATTGTTCATTTTCCAGCCAATTCTCAAGGTTTTCACCTCTCTCTCTGAATAACCCTGATAGTATTATTGAATCATTGTGCTGGCTACACTATCAGGGATATTCAGAGAGGTGAAAACCTTGAATTGGCAGGAGAATGAACAAATAGCCAATTTGGAAAGTGAGATAAATGGGAGAATTTTTCTGGTTTGACTATTTTGACCTAGAATTCCATTCTCCACTCATTCTCAAGGATTTCACCTCTTTCTGAATAGCCCTGTATCAGGGTTATTCAGAGAGTGGTAAAAAGTAGGAGAATGACTGGAGAATGGAAAATTCTAGGTCAAAATAGAAGATCTGGAAAGGGAGATGAATGGGAGAATTTTTCTGGTTTGGCTACTTTGACCTAGAATTTTCCATTCTCCAGTCATTCTCCTGCTTTTCACCTCTCTGAATTAATAACCCTGTATGAAAACAAGTCCAGGTACAAGGACCCAGGACTGTAGATTCTTCATTTAAGAAGTCTTTGCCAATGCAATTTAGAAGGCATATTGTAAGATAATTGTTCTGTATAAAGGAGCGAGAGGTATGTGGGAACAGAATCGGCTTCCAGTCAGTCCTTACTCACAGTGTCTGTCCTTCTGATGTACTAAATGCCTGAAGCTTCCTCTTTGGGAGCTAGGAGGTTTTCTGGCTGTTTTGCATTTGTATATCTGACTCTGATACTAACCAGTGCCTCACCAGCCACTGACCTCACCAGCCACTGACCTCACCGCACGTCACTGCCCTACAGCAACTGTCTTCCCAGCCTACCTTGCATCTTTCCCTTTTGGCTGTATGTAGAATCTCAGATGTTCAAACTTTTGACGCCGACTTGTTTATCTTTTCACCAAACTGAGTTGTTTTCGTTCTCCATAATGGAACCAAAACTCTTTCTTCTCTGGTCTCTCGTTCTTATCTGACGAACCCAAACTTTGTGTCACCAGGTATCTTCACCCTTACCTTTAAGCTACTTCAAACTTGTGTAGTGCTACTTCTCAGACATCATTGTATGTCGGCTACGTTCGTCTGGTTTCCATTCCCACCTCAATTTAGTGGGTTTGGTGGATCCTTTCTATGCTAAGTACTGAGATTTCCTTCGGCGCTCATTAGTTTGGGGACCAGCAGCATTGGTTGCGTTCATGGAGCCGGCTTGTCTTGCAGATATTATGTGAGGAGAGAACTGGTCCCAAAATACATCTTGGACACATTTTCTATTCAGTCTTTGTTTTCTGTGGATTTGGCAATCTTCTCTTATTATTAAAGTGTAAATCTAAACACCCTTTTGTTTTAAAATTAAACATTTATGAGTCTTGGTGACTGAATAATTTGAATTTTAATAAAGACACGAGGCGAGTATTTCCCAGCTTCTCTCCCATTGTTTAGATTTATTACCTCATGTTATTATTATTATTATTATTCTTCTTTATTTATAAAGCGCCAGCATATTCCGCAGCGCTGTACAATAGGCACAGTATAGACAGGGTTACAATACATTGAACAACATTTGACAAACATAACAGGAGGAGATGAGAGCCCTATTCCCGTAGGAACTCACAATCTGGGAGGGTTGGGGTTGGAAGCAGGAGGAGAGGACTGTAAGGTGAGAGTGATTGGTGGTTGCGTCAGTGAGTTGGGTGGTAGGCTTCCCTAAATAGGAACGTTTTAAGGGAGCGTTTGAAGGAAGAGAAGTTAGGGGAAAGTCTGACAGTACGAGGGAGAGCATTCCAGAGAGTGGGGGCTGCGCGTGAGAAATCCTGCAGTCTATCATGGGAAGAGGTGATGCGGGGAGAAGCTAGGCGCAGGTCACTGTTTCACCTTAGGGAGCGGGCTGGGGTGTATTTGGTGATTAGTGAGGGCAGGTAGTGGGGAGCTGAATTAGTGAGGGTTTTGTAGGTAAGGATAAGGATTTTGAACTTAATTCTGCAGTGGATGGGGAGCCAGTGAAGGGACTTGCAGAGGGGAGCGGCAGAGACAGAGCGGCGGGTGAGGTGAATTAGCCTGGCGGAGGCGTTCAGGATGGATTGTAGGGGGGAGAGGCGGGACAGAGGGAGGCCAGATAAGAGATTATTGCAATAGTCGAGTCGGGAGATTACCAGGGCGTGTATGAGTTGTTTTGTGGTGACAGCGGTAAGAAATGGCCGAATTCTGGAAATATTACGCAGTTGGTATCAGCAGGAGGAGGAAAGAGACTTGATGTGGGGGATGAAGGAAAGAGCAGAGTCAAGTGTAACTCCAAGGCAGCGAACTTGGTTTGATGGGGAGATGGTGATACCCTCCACCGTGATAGAGAAGTCAGGAGGTGGGGAGGCATTAGAGGGAGGAATAAGTAGGAGCTCAGTCTTTGACATGTTGATCTTTAGGTGGTGGGAGGCCATCCAGGAGGAGATGCCAGATAAACAGTCACTGACTTTTGAAAGGACAGGGGGGAGAGATCAGGGGTAGAGGTAGATCTGAGTGTCATCAGCGTAGAGGTGGTAATTAAAGCCAAAGCTGTTGATGATTTTGCCCAGGGAGGTGGTGTAGATGGAAAAGAGCAGAGGACCAAGGACAGAGCCTTGAGGTACACCAACAGATAGAGGCAATGAAGAGGAGGAGTTACCAGCAAAGGACACACAGAAGGACCTGTTGGATAAATAGGAGTCAACTCAAGCAAGTGCAGTGTCACCGAGACCCAGAGAGTTGAGGGTCTGTAGAAGGAGGGGGTGGCCAACAGTGTCAAAAGCAGCCGAGAGGTCAAGCAGGATGAGAATAGAATAGTGGCCGTGTTTTTTAGCAGTTAGGAGGTCGTTGGTGACTTTGGTGAGGGCAGTTTCAGTTGAGTGTAGGGGACGGAAGCCAGATTGCAGGGGGTCTAGTAGGGAATTGGAGGAAAGGAAGAGGGAGAGGCGGTTGAAGACTAGTTTTTCTAAGAGCTTAGAGGTAAAGGGAAGCAGGGATACAGGGCGGTAGTTGGATGGAGAGTTGGGATCGAGGGATGGTTTCTTTAGTAAAGGGGTAACTAGCGCGTGTTTGAAGGCGGATGGAAAGGAGCCAGTGGAGAGAGATAGGTTGAAGATGTGTGTGAGAGCAGGGGTGAGGGAGGAGGAGAGGGGAGGAATTAGATGTGAGGGAATGGGGTCGAGCGGGCACATGGTGATATGTGAGGAGGACAATAAGGAATTGACTTCCTCCTCAGTGGCTGGGAGGAAGCGGCAGAGGGTGGCAGAGGGGACCTCTGGGAGTGGAGGTGGCAGATAACTATCTTGTGTTGGGATGTTGCTTCTGATAGAGTTTTACTGAGGAAGTAGTCTGCCAGGTCTTGAGCGCTGAAGGCAGCTGTGGGGGGAGGTGCAGGTGGGTAGAGGAGGATGTTGAAGGTGGACCAGAGCCATTTAGGGTTGGAGGACAGCGTAGATATAAGAGATGAGAAGAAGGATTGTTTGGCCAAGTGGAGGGCAGAGGTGTATGACTGGAGAATAAACTTGAAGTGAACAAAATCAGCTTCAGAGCGGGATTTCCTCCAGGCACGCTCTGCAGTGCGGGAGCATCTTTGCAGGTAGCGAGTCTGGAGGGTGTGCCAGGGCTGAAGCTGGCGGCGTGGGGCCTTACAGAGTCGAAGAGGAGCAAGAGTGTCTAGAGCAGAGATAAGCGTAGTGTTGTAGTGATTAGTGGCAGCATCAGGGCAGGTGAAGGATGAGGTGTGAGGGAGGTGGTGAAGTAGATTGGAGAATTGATGGGGATCCACAGCATGTAGATTTCTGCGAGTGTGTGTGCGGGGTGGGGGAGCAGGGTGTTTAGGAAGTCCAGATAGGTTGAAAGAGAGAAGGTGGTGGTCAGAGATGGGGAAAGGGCGACAGTTGAACTCAGAAATGGAGCAGAGGTTGGAAAAGACAAGGTCAATAGCGTGACCATCGAGGTGAGTAGGGAGGAGGGAGGATTGTGTGAGTCCAAGGGAGGACATGAGTGAAAGAAGTTTGGAGGCAGCAGGGGCGGAAGGATCATCAATGGGAATGTTGAAGTCCCCGAGAATTAGGCATGGAAGATTATAAGACAGGAAGTGAGAAAGCCAGGTAGCAAAGTGGTCAAAGAACTGGGAGGTTGGTCCCGGTGGGCGGTAGATGACTGCCACCCTGAGAGCCAGAGGAGAGAACAGGCGGATGCAGTGTGTCTCGAAGGAGAAGGAGAGGGATGGGGGTGAAGGGAGATGCTGGTAGGTGCAGGTGGGAGAGAGCAGGATTCCGACCCCGCCACCATGTTGCTTCTATTGTTATACTTCTCTGTATTATTGTCCTTTGTGGTTAAGTATCTTAATGCATTAGATGTGGTTGTGCTGTCGGCATGGAAATCAGTCTACCTAGAACTTTTGTGATCTCTTTTCTCTCCTCGATTGATTCTCCAGTGATTGGAAGATCTCTCTGCTCCATCCTGTTCCTTTGAAGCTTCTGATCTGAAGATGTTCCTGCTCTTTGTTGTTATGGTTCTTTGTTCACTAATAAGAGGAAAGGGTTGTGTCTAATGTAATGCTTACTGTACTCCCGATGCTGGTTATGTTTCCTGCTCTTGCTGCTGTAGTGACAATAAAGGAAAAGTTATGCAAATACTCTCCCCCTGTCTTTATTGAAATCCTAATAATTTAATCAACAAGGCTAGAATCATTTTTAATTCTTCGGTCTCCAAAAAGACGGGAGCAACTCTAAGATGAATTGCTACGAGCAGGGATCAGGTTCGTGTTCCCATGTGAGCCGTTTGTCTTAGTTCTTCTTCGTAATGTCTACTTCATCCATATCTCAACTTTCTGTCACAAAATAATCAATTTTTATTTGTGAGATTTTAACTCCTGTTGTTTGTTCCTCTCTCCCTCAGCAAATTCCGCCTTTCCTATTATCCTCATCAACTCGATTCATTCACTGCTCTGCTTCACGAGGCTTTTGATGGTCAATGTGAGCACATGGTGTATGGGGACTTCCTGCCATATACTCCTGGACAAGAGACAGCGCCGTGTTACTTCATCCACGTAACAAAGAGAACATCCTGAGCTAAGAGATGCGTTGGAGTAATATAGATTAAATGGCCAGGAGCAATTCATCTGACATCACTGAGATCCTAATCAATAGCCTTGTGTGTGTGTGATCACTTTGTGTGATTGTTGTGTGTCCATGTTTCTTTCTCTACACTTAATGTATTTGTTTTAATGATTCCCCGGCAAAGCCGGTTAATGTCACTATAGGTGGAGGGCAAGACAGGTTTATGTCGCTATAGGTGCTGGGTGAGCTAGGGCAACGCCACTATGGGTGGAGGGCAAGACAGGCTTATGTTGCTATAGGTGCAGGGCAACGCCACTATAGGCGGAGGGCAAGACAGGTCTATGCTGCAATAGGTGCTGGGTGAGACAGGGCGATGTCACTATAGGTGGAGGGCAAGACATGTTATGTTGCTATAGGTGCCGGGTGAGCCATGGCAATGCCACCATAGGTGGAGGGTAAGTCATGTTATGTTGCCATAGGGGCCGGGCAAGACAAGGGAATGGCACTATAGGTGGAGGGCAAGACAGACCTATGCCGCTATAGGTGCCGGGCGAGACAGGACAGTGTCGCTATGAATGGAGGGCAAGACAGGTCGATGTTGCTATAGGTGCTGGGTGAGACACGACAATGTCACTATAGGTGGAGGACAAGCCAGGTTGATGTTACTATAGGCGCTGGGTGGAGCAGGCAAATGCCACCGTATGTAATGGACAAAGCAGGGTGATGTCGCTATGGGTTGTCGAGCGAAGCAGGGCAGTGTCGCTATGGGTGCTGAGTGGAGCAGGTTGATGGTGCTATGGGTGGCGGCCGAAGCAGCCCAGTGTCGTTATAGGCGTCGCTTGAAGCAGGCTGATGTCGCTATAGGTATCAGGCGAATCAGGGCAATGACATTATAGGTGCCGTTTGAAGCGTGTTAGTGTCGCTCGAAGCAGGTTAGTGTTGCTATACTGTAGGTGCCGCTTGAAGCAGCCATAGGTGCAACCCGAAGCAGCTCTTTGTCGCTATAGGTGCACCTTGAAGTGGGTTGATACCGCTATAGGTGGTGCCCGCAGCAGAAAAAAAACGCGCAAAGCCGGTTAGCGTCACCATAGGCGCAACCTGAAGCAGTTTTATGTGGCTATAGGTGTATCTTGAAGCAGGTTGCCGGCACAATAGGTGGCGCCTGCCGCAGGCCAATGGCACTTGAAGTCGGCTAGTGACGCTATAGGCGTAGCTTGAAGCAGGTTTATGATGCTATAGGTGTGTCTTGAAGCGGGCCGATATCGCTATGGGTGCCACTTGCAGCATGGCAATGCCGCCTGAAGCCAGCTAGCGGCGCTATGGGTGTAGCTTGAAGCAGGCTAATGTCGCTCAAAGCAGGTTAGCAGTGCTATAGGTGTAGCGTGGATCGGTGTAATGTCGCTATAGGTGCCGCCCGAAGTACGCCGATGTCGCTTGCAGCAGGTTAGCGGTGCTGTAGGTGGAGCTTGAAGCAAGTTAATGGCGCTCGAAGCAGGTTAGCTGCGCTATAGGTGTGGTGTGAATCCGTCTAATGTAACTATGGGTGGCACGCAAAGCGAGGTAATGCCGCTCGAAGTGGGTAGCGACGCTATAGGTGCGGCGTGAATCAGTTTAATGCTGCTATGGGTGTCACGTGAAGCAAGGCGATGCTGCTTGCCGCAGGTTACCGGCGCTATAGGTGCGACCTGAAGCAAGTTAATGCTGCTTGAAGCAGGTTAGCGGCGCTATAGGTGCGGCTTGAAGCGAGTTAGCGACGCTATAGGCGCAGTGCGAATTAGTTTGATGTCGCTATAGGTGTCACGTGAAGCGAGTTGATGCTGCTTGAAGCAGGTTAGCGGCGCTATAGGTGCAGCGTGGATCCGTTTATTGTCTCTATAGGTGCCGGGCAAAACATTTTGGTGAACATTCTTGATTTACGGAGTGGTTATTTCCCCCAGAGTGCATTGCAGAGTCTGCAGGGAGCCAGTCGTGTTGAGCTTGGCCATTTCTGCTTTGAATTGTTGAAGGTCCAGGGTGTCTGTGGAAGAAGATCATCCGCTGAATGTGAATTGCTTCTATTCATTGAATATATTATCATGTAACAACCAGACTATATTAAACCATCGAATGACAAACACTGTGTGTTGTGTTTATGCACTTTGTCCTGCTGGGAGTCAGTATGTGTTACCACTTATCTGGGACCATTTACAGGTTAAGGCATAAAGGGCTCCATTACATTCTTCGCGCAAACGTTAATGCCGGCGCAAAAACGCATTAACGTGAGGGGCAAAACCCTTTGTGCTGAACGTCGTATTACAATGTCCGTGCAAAAAATGTGCGTTAACGTCTACCGCGGGTGAACCTGCGCGAACCCTTTGCGAGCGTAATGTACTGCGCGCGTCCTATACTTAACATTGTGAGCGCAAATGCGTTTGGTCACCGGTACGCGGATGGTATTACAATCTATGCGCAGGATTTAACGCACAGCGTTTGCGCGCATAATTTTAACGACCCCTAAAAGCTGGTGGTAACGGCAAATCTGAACGTTCTGGCCGAAACCAAATACACCAGCCTGAAAAAAAACAATACAGCAAAGTATACTTACACATTCTACACATACCCAAACAATAAAATGGAGAGATTGTGCGTGTTTTTATTATTGCTGCAGCATATATGCACAGATTGACTTTGACAGGCGCAAAAACTTAACGGGAGACAATTGTAGTTCTTAATTCTGATTGTTAGGTCTGATTGGCTCTCCTTTCCCATCTCCGGTCTCCGTGTGTCCCCCCCATCCCCATTACCGGTCAGGATTTGCTGTACCCAGACATTGATGAGCGCGCGCTTGTGCAAAATGAGACACAGACGACCTGCACTGTCCTTCAAATTCAAATTGTATTCATCAACAGGAGTATATATAACCTTACAAACAAAATGGAGGAGCTGATGTGATAACCAATCAGAGACTGCCACGTGTACAAAATGATGTGTATAGTGTCTGTAGGCAGGTTTCAGGAATTATGCCACAAGACGCGGAGGCGAGTATTATGCTATATTTTCTTTACTTAAGCCGATAGCAGCAAAGAAAAATCTCTCAAATACAACAACAAAGGTATTTATTCTCCCCCTCCCCTGCAATTTATTTCTCCCCTCCCCTGCAATTTATTTCCCCCCTCCCCTGCAATTTAATTCTCCCCCTCCCCTGCAATTTATCCCCCCTCCCCTGCAATTTATTTCCCCCCTCCAGTGCAATTCATCACCCCCCTGCAATTTATTTCCCCCCTCCCCTGCAATTTATTTCTCCCCTCCCCTGCAATTTATTTCCCCTCCTCCCCTGCAATTTATTTCTACCTCCCCTGCAATTTATTTCCCCTCCTCCCCTGCAATTTATTTCTACCTCCCCTGCAATTTATTTCCCCCCTCCCCTGCAATTTATTTCTCCCCTCCCCTGCAATTTATTTCCCCCCTCCCCTGCAATTTATTTCTACCTCCCCTGCAATTTATTTCTCCCCTGCAATTTATTTCCCCTCCTCCCCTGCAATTTATTTCTCCCCCTCCAGTGCAATTCATTTCTTCCCCCCCCTGCAATTTATCCCCCCTCCCCTGCAATTTATTTCCCCCCTCCAGTGCAATTCATCACCCCCCTGCAATTTATTTCTCCCCCTCCCCTGTAATTCATCCCCCCTCCCCTGCAATTTATTTCCCCCCCCTTCCAGTGCAATTTATTTCCCCCCTCCCCTGCAATTTATTTCTCCCCCTCCCCTGTAATTCATCCCCCCTCCCCTGCAATTTATTCCCCCCCCTTCCAGTGCAATTTATTTCCCCTCCTCCCCTGCAATTTATTTCTCCCCCTCCAGTGCAATTCATTTCTTCCCCTCCCCTGCAATTTATCCCCCCTCCCCTGCAATTTATTTCCCCCCTCCAGTGCAATTCATCACCCCCCTGCAATTTATTTCTCCCCCTCCCCTGTAATTCATCCCCCCTCCCCTGCAATTTATTTCCCCCCCCTTCCAGTGCAATTTATTTCCCCCCTCCCCTGCAATTCATCCCCCCTCTTTAATTCATCCCCCTCCCTTTACCTGTCCTTGCGAGTAGTAGAATGAGGGGGTGGGGATAATCCCTGCTTCCCTCACTCGCTGAGACTCACCATATCCTCCTTCACACTGTGCCCGGAAGATGAGGGGTGCAGCGTGAAGGGAGATCATCCAGCGTGCAGCAGCGAGGTCCGGTAAAAGGGTGTGGGAGAAAGAATTTGCACCCCCTATTGTGGCACTCTGAGGTCTCTTGCTGCTGCACTCACTGATGCCGCTTTGGGGAGACGGGTTGAACCTCTTTCTAATCTCGGAGTTTTGCTCGGCACACTCACCTGTGATCCGTTTGCTGCACCATGTGAACGGAACACGGGAAACTGCGCCGAGCAAACATCCCGAATCAGTAAGAGGTTCAACCCGGCGTCTCCCCGAAGCAGCGTCAGTGAGTGCAGCATCGAGAGACAGAGCTACAGCAGGAAAAGGGCATGCGGAGCTGTTAGCGTGACTTTGGCCGGCCGAAAATAAATAATAATAAAAAAAAAACGTCTGCCACTGGAATACGCAGCGCAGGCAGCACAATATAATTTATCGTGCTGCCTGCGTGTGCAGTTCCACTCGCCCACACTTAATTTCCACTCGCCAATTGCGAGCAGGCGAGTGGAAATTTTGACCCCTGTGTGTGTATATATATATATATATATTATTTTTCTTTAATTCAATACATTATAGATACACACTCTGTTTTAGCTTGTGTTTTTTTTATATATATTTATTGTCAGCCCGTTTAGGGACTTAGATGTACAGGAGTTAGTTATATATGTCTTTATTTAAATCATTTGGGGACTGTCTTTATTTTTCGATTTCCAGCACTTTTATTTTCCCCGGGGAGACGAGTCCGTCTTTGCGGTGGCTTTTCTGTAGTGTTTTGGTGCCTCCCCTGTATCTCCGTTTTTTAGGAGAGGTGCGGCTTTGCGCCATTGCCTGAGGTAACGCTTGCGGTGGTTCGCGCATGCGAGGAACGCCGCGGCTTGTTGCCTCGGGAAATTTCCCAATAAAATGAATTAAATAAGTAAAATAATAAGTGGTTTATGACTGGCCCGAACCTGCCTGTTCCCCAGGTGCCCTCGTTCTTATACCCACGTTGTTTCCTCATACTTGGAGTATAATATGGTTAAAATATCTAGAGAATCTCTCAGCCAGACGATCATTTATAATTTCCCCAACTTCAGATAGATTTTTATCTAGTGATTCCTGACAGGATAATGAGGTCCCTGAGACTTCAATGAGGGAGAAGAGAAACTCCCAAAAAATATCCCTCATAAAACCTACGTCTACCCGTACTTGTAATGAATTCCCACAGCACATCACTGTGACGAAAAAAGGAGCCAGTTAACTCCGGCTGACAAAGAAAGAGGAAGCGCGCTAGAGGCGCAAAGATACCGGCAGCTCCTCAGAACATTCTAGAGAGGAAGCAATGTCAGATTGTGAGGTGAATTCCTCTGAGCCGGAGTACGATCCGGTCTCCTCTCCTGAGGCCTCACATTCAGTTTCCTCACCTGATTCCACTGATTCTAAAAACCGCTTATTGATCCGGTAGATGCTGTAAGAAATTCAATGTTTGTACCAGAGCAATTAAAACATCCCCGGTCAGTGGAATGGACACACATAGAGCATGTGGCTGGTTATATAGAACAGCATATCCGTATGTCAATGGATAAACAAACCAGAAGTAATTTGAGAGCTGAGTGTCCAGCCCCAACTTTGTCACATAAGCTTAATGTAACCCCGAGTTAGATCCCGAAATTATTCACATCCTTAACCAGTCAAATTGATCCCAAAAAAGGGGAGTAGAGGCCACCTTAAGGGGTGTCATGATAAATTGTTTGATTTTGTAGGTACATTGGTAAATTAATGGATTCGATTGAGGTTTTTCCTCACTAATGAAAACCAGTCCTGTTTGAACACAGGGGCCGAGTACAGAGATTAGTCTGTGTTTTTGGTAACATAACACAACTTTATCAAGTGAAAAGGAGACGCTCAATTCTCCTCAGGATCCACCCTAAAGTGGCGACCTTAACGCATAATAAACTGTTGGCGCTATATAAATAATAATAATAATGAGCCTGGTCCCAACACTGAGGGTCTGTTATTTGGAGAAGACATCTTCAAAGAGATGACCGAATATACAAGGTCCTCCTTGACCACAGGTGAGATAAAGGCTAATATCAGGAATGTTTTCTCAAATAGGATTTTTCGTCAAACCTTATTCCACCTCAAGAGGCTCCTTTAAATCCTCTTAACTAAAGTACCAAGATGGACCCCACCTTTTTTTCCACAATAGACCATAATTTCACCGTCAAAGTGGTTACAGGGGTTCAAGAAGATCAGGATTTTTGGTGAGTATAATTTCACACCAACATCCCAAGACGGAGAATTCCACCCAGTATCAATCTGAAAAAAGACACCTAAACGAGTACGTTGTGTACAATCATTTCAAAATGGAAGACATTCCGTCATTTAAAGGAGTTTTATCTCCAAGATTGGATGGTCAAAATAAATTTTGAAAGACGCTTATCTGACAATCCCAATAAACTACAAAATATCGGTCCTTACACGACACAGTCTATCGAACTTCTAGGCGTCACCGTAGCTACGATGGAGATGGCTCTTTCTCTGCCTTCAGCCAAAGTTCGGCTGATTCACAGAGAAATCAGAGGTCTTCTATCTGCAGAAGAATTCTCTGAGATGGTTAGCTCACCTCCTGGGTCTACTCTCCACAGCAATACAAGTGGTCTTTACAGGACCGCTTTATTGTCGAATTCTTCCACGTCTGAAAGCACGATTTCTGCGGAGATGATGGTTTTCCCAGATCGCATCTCTCTGGACGACGAGTCGAAATTGGAGATGCAGTGGTGGCTAAATCATTTAGTGTCATGGAACGGCAAAGCCATCATCTATCCAACTCCAGAGTTGGTTATAGAGTCAGACGCCAGCAGATCTGGCTGGGGCGCGCTGCGGATCGCTTTTCACAGGTGTCAGTTGGGTTTCCACAGAGATAGGATTGTAGATGATTGTTTAGAACTCCTTGCAGGATTGTTTGCTATTCAAGTTTTATTAAGCATTTCCAGATGAGTTCTATATGCCTGGAGATGGACAACCTGTCCTCTGGGCGTCATATCAACCTTATAGGTGGCCCCAGGTCTAAACAGTTAGCAAAGACACCAAAGTCTTTTGAGGATTTTGCCGGCCTCACAATCTCTCAGTCCAGACCAATACATTCCAGGGTTCAGCAATGTAATGGCAGACTGGAATTCAAGGTATCTGATAGACTCCAGCGATTGGAGATTAGACACCAGGGTATTTGCCAGTTTGTCATCCCTCTGGGGTCCCTTCTCTATAGATTTGTTGGCTTCTCGCCTTAATATTCCTTTACCACAATACTACTGTTGGAGACCAGACCCCATGGCTTTGGCCACGGATGCTCTGGTCCAGACCTGGACACTAGGGACGCTTTACGCTTTCCCTCTATTCATTCTCATTTCAACAGTAATAAGACTAGTACAATTAGCTACAATAGTGCTTATAGCACCCTTATGGAGGTCTCAACCATGGTTACTGTACCTCCTGAAACTGTCTGTGGACATTCCCAGGCTAATTCGTGTCCCATCGTCCACCCTGGGACACCCGGAGGGAATGCTTCAGAATTGAGTCTTCACTCATTTTTTAAGCTGTTAAGTGTAATATCAGGGGTCACTGGCCTTCAGTCAACATTTCGGATGCATCTGCCTCCTTTTTGTCGAGTTCCTGGGCCCCTCTACAAGGAGGAGATATGGTAGCGCATGGAACTCATGGGTTTCTTGGTGCATGGAACATCAAGTTGATCCCATATTAGTTCCTTGTTTAGGCTATGTTTGAGGATGGTAAAGCGTATCGCACGATTAATAACCTCAGATCGGAGATATCTGCTTCACATCAGGGTTTTATTGGTATTCCTGCCGGGAAGCTTTCCATTACATGTAGGTTATTGAAGCGTATACAGTGAAGCGAGAATTCTTCTGCAGATAGAAGACATCTGATTTCTCTGTGAATCAGCCGAACTTTAGCTGAAGGCAGAGAAAGAGACCTCTCCATTGTAGTTACGGTGACACCTAGAAATACGATCGACTGTGTCGGTGTAAGGACCGATATTTTGTAGTTTATCGGGATTGTCAAATGGGTGTCTTTCAAATTTATTTTGATCATCCAATCTTGCGGAGATAAAACTCCTTTTAATGATGGAATGTCTTCCATTTTGAAATGATTGTACACAACGTACTCGTTTAGGTGCTTTAAATTGATACTGGGCGGAATGCTCCATCTTCCTTTTTACTAGTGTAGCGCTCACTCCCGGAGGAGCCGCTGAATTTAACCTCGGGTTAGTCTCTCCGCACTAGGGAATAAATGTACGCCAGCACTGTTGTGGATTTTATAAATTATATACTTTACTGGTCTCAATAAAGCGGCATATATAATGTAAACACAGTGCATAGATAACAGGATTTCGTAATGCGAGAAATGCGCAGCCGTAAAATAAAAGTTTAACCCCTTTGTTTCTGGAGTGTAAGTCCCATGCAGGTTATGTCCCAAAAAGGTGTGTGTGTGTGTGTGTGTGTGTTCAGGTACCCGGGTACTATATTTCAACTGGCCAGTGAAAGGATTTGATAAATCTTCGACTAGTCACATTGGGGCCCTGTAGATTTTAGCAATACTGCAGCGTGCTTGTTATAGTTTGACTGTGGCCTGGAAGGCCTCCCACCCATCCGCCAGACACTCTGTTCCGCTGCCCGATCAAGGACGTCTCTCCGCTGGATTTCTTTGGGACTCTGTGCCACCGGATCCGCTTCTCCTGCTTGTCCGTCTTTACAGCAAGGTCACGGCCTACCACCTGCACTCCCTGTGGATCATCGCGGTCTCCTTACTCGGGGTCCAATCTGCTACTCTGCATCTGTGCAAACCTCTCTGCGGTGGATTCTAGGTCTCTGGCAAGTCAAGGTATCGATCCCAGCATCAGCAAGGCAGCACCTGCTCTCTGGCCTGGTAATAATCACTCACAGTCTCACGTACGTCTCACTTGGTTCACTCCTCGGCTCACACTGGCCCTCCTTCCACGAGGCTGCGGATGTCCTCTCCTCAATCCCCCACCCACTTCCTGTCTCTGCCCCAAAGCATGCTGGAAAACGTAGTCCCATTGTGTCCATTATGTTTACATTGCGCTTGTCTCCCTCTGGTGGCCAAAACTGAGCAATGCAGCAAAGGAGTTTTAATCAGCGCTACACTCTCCCCCTCCTAGAACTCTTGGGTCTCTCCAAGGAGGTATAACAATTACATAACATTAGGCAATGTATACAGGTTCATCAGTAAACATACAATGGGTCAGATATACATCCTCAAGTTGATTCATGCTCCTGACTACCTAAGCTAACATAGCAGACACTTCGGGCAACCTTCGCACTGTGCTGACAGCCTCTTCAGTGCTATGTCCTGGTGAGTTGTAGGGGGTTGGATAGAACGTTTGGATTCGGGCTCAATCAGCTCCTCTTCAGGTGGAAGTACTACAGGTATGGGTTCAATTCTTTCGTTCACAACTGGAGCAGACATCTCTTCAGAGTATGATCCTTCCAGTGAAGGCATAGAACTGTAATCATAGGACGCGTCTTCAGGAACTACAGGAACTTCTAAAGTTTCGGGAACTTCCAATTGAAATTCAGGAGCTTCAGGCCTCAGGTTACTTTCCCACCGTTCGGGAACCGGAATGACCTCTTCAGGTTCTGGGGAGCGCACCCAGTCCAGACAAAAACTTCCTTCCTCACTATCCTCTTCACTCTCTGCGACAACCCGTGTCTGCTGAGACCGAGTAACGGGAGCCGAGCGTGGAGCAGGCGGGTTTGGTAGAAAAAGTTTGTCTCCAACTGGTATCCTTACAGCCTCCCTCACAGGTAACAGATGATTTCGGTGCCAGTTTTTAAGAGGCCCAGCCTTTCCATCCAGTCGGATTTGGTAAACTGGCAAACCCGGCAGTTGCTTGCAGACAATGTAGACTTGAGAACTCCATCTATCCGCCAACTTATGCCTTGCAGAAGCACCCAAGTTCTTCAACAAAATCATATCGCCGGGTTGTAGATCCTGTATCCGAACTCTCAAGTCGTAGTTTCGCTTATTCCTCTGTTCCCTGTTTCCTGAGGTCAAACGGGCCTGTTCAAACGCAGAGGCCAAATTCTTCCGAAGTCTATCCACGTAATTTCTATGAGAGGTTACAGACGTCTGATTCAGAGATAGCCCAAACGCCAAATCAACCGGCAGTCGAGCTTCTCTTCCGAACATAAGACGGTACGGTGAGTATCCAGTAGCGTCACTCTCCGTACTGTTGTATGCATGCACCAGCGTAGCTATGTGACGACTCCAGCTCTGCTTCTCTTTGTTCGACAATGTCCCCAACATATTTAGCAGTGTGCGATTAAACCTTTCGGGTTGTGTATCACCTTGAGGGTGATATGGTGTAGTTCGGGTCTTCTGAATCCATAGTAGTTCCAGCAATTGCCCAACAAGCCTGCTCTCAAAGTCTCTGCCCTGATCCGAGTGTATTCTCCTTGGTAGGCCATTGTGAACAAAAAACTTTTCCATTAAAACCTTCGCCACCGTAGGAGCACGTTGGTCCTTTGTAGAAAAAGCTTGAGCATAACGCTTGAAATGATCAGTCACTACTAGAATATTTCCCTGCCCACTAGCATCCAGCTCTAAGCACAGGAAATCAATGCACACCAAATCCATGGGTCCTTGACTTGGTAAGTGGCTCATTGGAGCGGCTCGGGTTGGGAGGGTTTTCCTCTGGATACACCTCAAACACGAATGACAGTAACTTTCAACTTCAGATCTCATACAGGGCCAATAAAATCTGTCACCAGCTTAAAAGTTCTCTCTGCACCCAAATGTCCATGGTCATCGTGTAGTGACCACAGCATACCCTCTATGTGTTTGGTGGGAATTAACAACTGTTGGGTCTCTTCAGCATTGTTTGAGGGGCCCCTTCGGTAGACCACCCCATCCAGCATCTTCAACCGTTCCCACTCTTTGTATACCAATCGGGCTCCGTCTGGGGAATTTGTCAGTAGAATTTCCCATTGGTTTGCGGTTAGGGCCTTCACAGTTAATGCAATCAAAGGGTCTCTAGCCTGATCAGCTCTCAGGTCCTGTTTCCAGAAAGTAGGCAGGCTTTCATCCCTCCGCTGTGTAGGATTGCAATAGAACTCTGGAACAGCCGCAGCCATAACTCCTATGGCTTCTGCTTCAATTCCTCCCTTGATCCGGCGCTCCGCTCCTTGACATAAAGCTTGCACCCCATCTGGAGTTAACTGAGTCCATTCTGTAGTATAAGGTCTTCTTGACAAAGCAACGGCATCTCGATTATTCACTCCAGGGCGATACTTCAGGCTGAACCGAAACCCTGACAGAGCGGCCAACCACCGATGTCCCGTTGCATCCAGCTTCGCAGTAGTAAGGACGTAGGTAAGAGGATTGTTATCAGTCTTTATCACAAATTCGGCTCCGTACAGATAATCTTTCAGCTTGTCTACTACCGCCCATTTCAAGGCTAGGAACTCCATCTTGCGGGTAGGATAGTTCTTTCTGAAGGCGTAAGACTTCGGCACACATACGCTGCAGGCCTCAACAATCCGCCATATTCCTGGTATAGGACTCCCCCTAGACCTTCTCTGCTGGCATCCACATGCAATTCGTACGGCTTATGAGGATCAGCATAAGTGAAGACAGGAGCTCGCTTAGACTTAGACTCTCTTTCAGCTTCATGAAAGCACCTTCGCATTGATTAGTCCACTCTTCTTGGATGGATTCTCGAGCCTTCCTTGGCCCTGGAGCCGGTGAATTTCGATCAGAGGCCTTGTGGCCTTCTTCTGCGTCTTCCTTCTGTAGGAGCTTGTTCAGTGGTTGAGCTATCTTGGCAAATCCTCCTACGAATCTTTGGTAATAGGAGCAGAACCCCAAGAAAGATCTGAGCTCGGTAACATTTCGGGGTCTAGGCCAGGAAGCTACGGCTTCCAACTTCCGAGGATCCGTCGAAACGCCTTCTGCTGAGACAACATGTCCCAGATACGTAACGGAAGGCAAACAAAATTGACACTTCTCTAGAGACAGTTTCGACCCCTCTTCATGGAGCCACTTCAAGACCTTCTCCAACCATTGCTCATGTTCTTCCAAGGTCTTCCCGAACACAATAATGTCATCCAGATACACTAACACTTCGATCAGGTTCATGTCCCCGACTGTCTTCTCCATTAACCGTTGGAACGTGGCTGGAGCCCCCGTAAGGCCTTGATGCATTCTGTTGAACTCAAAGAACCCCAGTGGGCAGATGAACGCAGTCTTCTCTTTGTCCTGAGGATGCATTGGTATCTGGTGATACCCACTTCGCAGGTCTAGTACACTAAACCATTTTGCTCCAGACAAACATTGTAAGGCATCTTCTATCCGAGGAGTGGCATATTGATCCGGAATGGTTCTCTGATTTAGCGTGCGATAGTCTATACATAGACGGATAGAACCATTCTTCTTCCGAACCATCACTATTGGAGATGCATAAGGGCTCCTGGACTCTTGAATCACCTTAGTTCTTTGCAGTTCATTCAGCTGTTCTCGTAGATCATCCAAGTCCCCCAGCGGAACTCGTCTTGACCTTTCACGAAACGGCTTATCTTCCTGTAGTCGAATGCGATGCTCAGTACTCTTAGCTAGGCCCACGTCGAATTCGTCCTTCGAAAACAAGTCCCTCCACTTTAGGATCTGGGACTGAAGACGTTTCTTCCATTCAGGTGAGATGGGAGCGTCCTTAGGATAGAACCTTTCAGCTGGAATCTCTTTATTCACTCCCCCTCCCAAAATCGGTAGGAGAGAGAGGCGTAGCGGACGCTACTTGGCCGATAGGCATTCGTGCTTTCAGGATCACTCGAGAATCAGACACATTACATACACTAACTGAGACTCTTCCCCGTGTTCGTTTCAAAGCTCTTGTGGAAATTATTTCAGGGATTACTTCTACTCCGGCTTCACTCCCATGATTGAAATCCGTCTCCAGCACCACATAGGGGCCCGGTTGTGATCCGTTCAACTTGACTGAAGCCTGGAAACTCGCCACTTCTCCTGATTGCAGAACCTTCTCTGTTCCTCCCAATCTCCACAGGCGCCCCACTTCGGCAGGTGCCTTCTGTTCTTCGACCATTCGCTGATAGACTGGACGTAACATCGGGTGTACTCCTCTGGTAGAACCTTCTTCCATCACTATAGGACTCAGAAGACGTCTCACCAGATCAGTATTCGCCCCCACTATCATAGAACTTCTGTTGGCCCCTGAAGGCCGAGGACACACAATGGCCAATGCATCACAACCTCCAGACTGTCCGATGACTTCGGATCCGATCTCTAACTTCACCTGTAGATATCCGTCATAGGGAAGTTTCTCCGTTCCAATTCCCCAGATCTCAAGGTCCTTTAATTTCTGTAGAGGTATGTGCTTCAAGTGTTTCTCATAGAAGTCTCGGTAGATTAATGTCACTTGAGCCCCTGAGTCCAACAGAGCTTTGGTGTAGACTCCCTCTACTTGGATTGGAACGATGGGAGAAGGACCTATCAGCTGGTCAGGAAACTTTGTCGTAGCAGCAGGAAATTTAGACCCCGTTTGCTGTACCCTGAGCTTCTTCTTGGCCCGGGTAGGTTTTGGACATGCATTGCTTCCGCATGACGTAGAACCGGATGCTAAGGGAGTAACTCTTTCAGTCCTGGTAGGCTCAGCAGTTGGCAAAACTCTGGGCCCTCTCGGCCTTTCAGTTCTGGCTTGATTTTCGGAGCGGTTTTCGACCATTGGGAACCCAGTTTGCTCCTTCACTTGGGCCCTCTGGCGTTTCCCGCCTGTGAGGTAGATAGCCCTTCCAAGGCTTTTAGGAACTCTTCTACCCTATTTCCTTCAGACTTTTGGCTTTTGCATTGCGCTTGGAAATGACCCATTTCACCACAACTGAAACATCTCTTCTTTGAAGACGGAGACGCACTTGCTTGTGGTGATTCGGTTGAAGGACCCTGGCCAGATGCCATAGCAACTCCAGTTGTCCGCATATCAGTAAGGAACTTCTGCATATCGGTCTGTGTCTCTGCCACCTTCAACAGTACTCGGCACAGATCAGTGTGTGCTTGTTTCAGCTCAGCTTGAGCTTCTTGTACCTTCTTAACAGTTTTGTGTAACTCACTATATGCAGGGAAGGTTGGTTCTTTGGCAGTACTCTCTGTGGATATAGGAACTACCAGATGCTCTTGTCCGTCAACTTCAGATCCATAGGCGTCCCACGAATCATCTTCAGTTTGCAGATATTCGTTAGACCTTACTGGTAGTGCGTAAGATCTTTCTCCTCTCCTTAAGGACTTTTCTTCTAGCAGAGCCTCTTCCTCTCTAACAGCTCGAATCAGTTCTAGGTATTTCAACTCTCGGTTAACTTCTCTGGTTCTCAGCTGTAGCATCACAGGATCTAGAGGTTGAGCGCCCCTCAATATCTGTTGCATTTGGATTTTATCTATGGTGGCTGGTTCAGCCCCTTTCTTAAGAAGTATCTGGTGCAGAATCTTATCTAGGCGCCTCATATATTCAGTCATTTTCTCACCTTTCCATTGGTAGGTATGTTCATACTGGTACATGAGCTCAGCAGCCTTTTCTGTTCACCCAAAGACTTCCTGTAACACGTTTAGGTAACCTAAAGCAGTGCAGTCTTGTTTACTCAATTTTAGGTTTCTGACAGCCTCTGACGCAGGTCCCTTTAAGCTCTCAGTAATTCTTTGCTTCTTCTGCGCTTCAGGGACGTCCCACTCATCCAGAGCCTGCATCGCCTGTTCTACCCATTCTTCGAAGGTTTCTTCTCCCGCCGGAGTTGGTACGTTTCCTGTGAAATTTCTCAACCGTCGATAACCAAAGTTAGTGTGTGGAGGGCTTGTTCTTTGACATTTAGCCAGCAAATCTCCAATAGCCACTATAAATTCAGGCCCGATCATGGCCAGCGGACTGGGCGCGGGAACACTCGCGGGATCATCACGTGGTGCACTTGGCTGAATCAGTTGAACTTCCACCTCATCGGTCAGCTTCACGCCCGCGCCCTGAAAACACACTGGAACACCCTTTCTCCACTCAAAAAGAACATACGTGTGAGAGGTATCTGGGTTCGCTTTAATGTCCAGGATTAACCCCTGATGATCTGGTGTCAGCGTGGCCACGGCCTGGCGAATCTGATCTTCGGCCCAAGTGTCTGCAGGAATATTCATGACTATGCATAACTCTATCCAACTACTTTGCACCTCACACCATTTGGCAGCAGTGTCTGGATCCATATTTAACCCTTTAAATGCAGTTTTTCTAGAGACTGTATCCCAGAAACGAGCCCCCACGTGTAGCGCTCACCCACGGAGGAGCCTCTGAATTTAACCTCGGGTTAGTCTCTCCGCACTAGGGAATAAATATACGCCAGCACTGTTGTGGATTTTATAAATTATATACTTTACTGGTCTCAATAAAGCGGCATATATAATGTAAACACAGTGCATAGATAACAGGATTTCATAATGCGACAAACGCGCAGCCGTAAAATAAAAGTTTAACCCCTTTGTTTCTGGAGTGTAAGTCCTGTGCAGGTTATGTCCCAAAAAGGTGTGTGTGTTCAGGTACCCGGGTACTATATTTCAACTGGCCAGTGAAAGGATTTGGTAAATCTTTGACTAGTCACGTTGGGGCCCTGTAGATTTAAGCAATACTGCAGCGTGCTTGTTATAGTTTGACTGTGGCTTGGAAGGCCTCTCACCCATCCGCCAGACACTCTGTTCCGCTGCCCGATCAAGGACGTCTCTCCGCTGGATTTCTTTGGGACTCTGTGCCACCGGATCCGCTTCTCCTGCTTGTCCGTCTTTACAGCAAGGTCACGGCCTACCGCCTGCACTCCCTGTGGATCATCGCGGTCTCCTTACTTGGGGTCCAATCTGCTACTCTGCATCTGTGCAAACCTCTCCGCGGTGGATTCTAGGTCTCTGGCAAGTCAAGGTATCGATCCCAGTGTCGGCAAGGCAGCGCCTGCTCTCCGGCCTGGTAATAATCGCTCCCAGTCTCACGTGCGTCTCACTTGGTTCACTCCTCGGCTCACACTGGCCCTCCTTCCACGAGATTGTGGATGTCCTCTCCTCAATCTCCCACCCACTTCCTGTCTCTGCCCCAAAGCATGCTGGAAAACGTAGTCCCATTGTGTCCAGTATGTTTACATTGCGCTTGTCTCCCTCTGGTGAAAAAAAAAACAAAAACTGAGCAATGTAGCAACAGAGTTTTAAACAGCGCTACACTAGGAATACAGGTGAAACTGGAAAAATTAGAATATGGTGCAAAAGTTCATTTATTTCAGTAATGCAACTTAAAAGGTGAAAGTAAGTGGGCGTGGCTGACCATCGTACATGGCGGACGTGTGCTAGAGCTCCTCCGTCCTCACCCAGCAGAACTCCAGCGGATATCTATACACAACAAACTCTAACCTGAACACAAACGGGGCAGCATTAGCGGTGATAGTCATGGCGGCTGATAAAGACTAAAAAAAGTGACCGGCAGGATTTCTTTACTCCCAAACTCAGCAAGTGCCGGGAAGAAGCAGGGAAGCAAGATGGCACCGGATCTCCCGCCTCGGCAACAAGCAGCCAGCGCGCCAGTGCAGAATTAGACCTGGAGACATTCTCTGCACATATCAAGGGGATGTTTAAAGATTTTACAACAACGCTCACATCCCGATTCGATGCTATGTCGGCGGACATTAGCAAAGATCTCCGGGACATTGGGGATCGTACCTCAAAGCTAGAAGGTAAAATGTTGGATGTCACTGAGGCCCAAAACTTTATGGCGGCGTGATTTGAAGAGATGGAAAATAAAATGGAGCGGCATGATGCGAAGCTAGCGGACCTGGAGGATCGGTCCCGCTGCCACAATTTAAAGATTCGTGGAGTGCCGGAATCTGTGGCTCCCCTCGCCTTACGCACGTATGTTTTTCTCCACTTATTACCAGGGACTGCACCAGACACTTTCCTGATGGATAGAATACACAGAATCCTGAAGCCTCCTTCTGCCCCTCCGAAAGCGTCAAGGGATGTCCTTCTCAGGCTCCATTATTATAAGCCCCGTGAAGATCTGCTACGGGCCCTGCGAAACCCGGGAGCCCTCGGCCCAGATTATGAGCATCTGGCAGTCTATCCGGACTTGTCGCAAGCGACTTTACAACGCCAGCGCAATTTGCATCCCCTTACCGAAGCCCTTCGTTCGGCTGCAGTGCCCTACAGGTGGGGATACCCCACAAAGTTGTTGGTCATCTGAGATGGGGTGACAGTTGTGATCTCCTCCCTGGACGAAGGCTGGTGATTTTTGATACAATGGGGCCTTGCCATACACAAACAAAACAATTCTAAATGAATGCTATCAGTTGACGGGTCACTTTTGTTCCACGGACATGGGCTGTAACATGTACATTACTCCTACGATTTCTTCATCTAAGGTTGGCACGTGGTGGTAAGCATTCTACACCATGACCTATAGTTTCGCTGTTGAGAGGCCATGACACACCCGTCTCCCTCTCCTACGGAAGAGTTTGGGTATCCCTAGTGTTAAATTCTAGATTTCCATTATAATTACCATAAACCTTTTTCAAGTTTCTTCTTATATATCAAAACCGAAGTAAGGCGCTGCGCGACTCTGATCAGAGGAGACGATAGACACAACCACACCAAGATATGGCAGATTATCATCTGATCAGTCCGTGGTCTGTCAGGTTCGTTTATTGTTTCAACATCCAATAGAAATGTTCGTTATATATGAAAACTTCCTGCAGTGTTCACTCCCAACATAGGAATGTGATACAACAACCAATTAGAGCAGATACATTTCTACATCATGTAACAAAGATGTCGCGGGCATTTCTAAGTTAACACAGGATATCTATTTCCATCACCCCGCTGACTAGCCTCGAGAGGAAACTAAATTGAACAGACACCGTGCTGGAACAAGGGGGGGGGATTTCACACTAATGCAAAAATTAAAAAACCTTTCAATCGTCTCATTGATCACATATACAATCGTGATCACTAAAATGGATAAAACAAACTAGACAATTAAACTAATTATACCTGGGGCCATAGTATCCTCGCCTAATACCTGTACGATATATGAAAAGGATTCCCCAAGGAGGCCCTTTATGAGCATAAAATATACTTATCTATCTAGATTCACTCTACCAGCGAACCACACTTGGAGTTTGGGCCAAAATACCTAATCTGGACATTGAATAACTATTTATTCCCATTTCCCAAAATGTTCTTCACCGAACAAGAAAAATATAATAACTTGAATGTAAAAGGTTATTTATCTAATAATCAACATGAGTCAGATCTATATCTGTGTGTTTTCCTATGTTCAGCTTCACTCCACAGACCGTATACACACCTGCATTCATACACACTCTCAAGAAATACATTCTCATTTTCCCAAATCCATTCCTTTCCCACACTTATCTAGAGGATTAAATAAAAAAAAATATTTCATAATCTTTTTTTTTTTTTTAATATTGAAAAGTTTTTATTTCAACCACACAGAGATACAAGAATATTAAGCAGTACATGACATCTTCAATGTAGCGGACATGTTTTCGAGCTAGAATGTTTACAAAATAGTCAATTATACAAAGTCCGTGTCACTGATAGAGTACCATAACGTCAGTAATTAGCAAACAACCTCTAGTGGAGCGCGGCTGAACATGGCTATATGTAATTTTGCTTCATTTAGATCTAAAGAAGCACTAAAATATTACAGTCGACATACGTTAATCACCCGGTGGGTGGTTCGTTCCAACTATTATAACGTTTATCGAGTACAAATTAGAAACATTCCAAAATCTAAGTTATTCGCTAAACAAAGCATTGACATAGTCCTCAAAAGAGGAACTCTGAAATAATTCTGTTCGTATAAGAAACACATTGGAGAAACAAGAGAAAATAAAGAGGGGAGAGGACAGTAGAGCAAGAGAGAGAGAAAGGAGAGAAAAGAGAGAAGAAGAAGAAAAAAAAAAAAAAAAGTGGTTAGTTGACCACCAACCAGTCACGTGGCCCGATGCTCGCCACCAGTAGTGTCGTTCGGGTCCGCCTCCTCAACGCCAAGGATTTTCAAATTAGTATTGATGATATTCTCGGTACAGGGTCGTGAAGAGGGAGTATTCAGATAGGAGAACGAACTGGCCTTAGTCTCACTTAAAGTTAATCCTAGAAGCGGTTTACATGTATCATAACCGTTATAGTGGAAGAAAGGATGGAATAAAAAGTAGAAGAGATATAAAACTCACGGACAGGTAGAAAATAAATCAAAGAAAGAAACGAGCAAAGGAGAGAGGTAAGAGGAGAAGAGAAAGAGAAAAAAAAAAAAAAAAAAAAAAAACAAGGGGAAGGGAAAGGGGAACTACCTCCGGGATGGGACGGGTGAGCAGGGGTGTGGGGTGGGAAGAGGGGGCTGCAGAACATTCAGTACAACTTCCGGGCCAGAAGCTCCAGTCTCTCACACAACGAGCGTGGTGAAGTTTTTTCCCTCCTCGGCTTTCCAGGTATCAGCGGGCAGTGTAATAATAGGATATATTGCGGTATGTAGCATCATCCTAGCCCAGTCATCTGGGGCGTGAATGCCGCCAGCCATGACGTAAGTTTTGAGGAGGAGATGAATTCATCCCAGTGAAACCACGTAGCCATATGGATCTCTGCATACCTTTCAGCTGGTAAAGCAGAGAGCTCACATGAGCGTATCAGGTCAACTCTATTAATTAAATCTCGGGAGGAGGGTACGGAGGACTGTTTCCAGTGTACTGGGACCAGAGCCCTGGCCGCCAGTAGGATGCGTAGGAGCACCGATTTTTTGAGAGACTGTGTGGACAGTGGGGTTTGGCTGAGCAGAAAACATTCCGGTGTAAAGTCCAGCAGGACATCTGTGTTAAGTTTAATCAAATCCTGGACTGCCTTCCAGAAGAGTGCAATCCTAGGGCAGGACCACCATATATGTATATAGCTTCCGGTCTCAAGTTCGCATCTCCAGCAAAGCGGTGAGGCCGAAGTCTGGAATCGGGCAATCCAAGCCGGTGTTGTGTACCACAGGGCTGTTAATTTGAAAGATGTTTCTTTCAATTTGGTTAACTGTGATCCGTGATGAATCAAGTCAAATGTCTTTTGCCAATGACTTTCCGGGACAACTGTACCCAATAGTGAATCCCAACGGTGGGTGTACTCTGGTAGTGCGTCATCCACAGACTGTAAGAGTCTGTAGAGTGTGGAGAGACTATGTGGAAGAGGGTGTGTCGAAGAACATAGTTCTTCAAATGGTTGAAGGGTTCTCGAAAGATTCGTGCCATTTGGCATGGACAGCAGGAAGTGGCGTATTTGAGCATAGTTAAAACGCTCCATGAACGTGGGTGTAGGTGTGTCGGCCAGGATGGGTATGTCCTTAAATTGTCCTGCGTCAAGCACATGGATGGCCCGTAACCCCTTCGCAGTCGTGAATCTCCTCCGTAGGGACGGCAGTACCCCCCCAGAGAACGCTGGGTTGTGCGAAATCGGTAGTAGAGGGGCTGGGAAGGTGGATAACGTGTGCGAGATCCGCAGTTTATGCCAGAGTTTAAGCGTGTTACGTATCGTAGGTATGGCAAGGCAACTTCGAGGCTGTTGGTCTGGTAAAAGCCAAGGCAGCGCACTCATTGGGGATTCAGCTAGTCCTCCCTCTAGGTCCACCCATCTTTTCCTTGGAGGATCAGCCATCCAGTCTATTATCCGCGTTAGCTGAGAAGCGTAGTAATAAAGTCGGATATCTGGTACGGCCAGTCCGCCATTTGTTGTCGATTGACACATGACAGAGTACTTTAGTCTCGGGCGTCGGCCCTGCCAAATGAAGTTCAGAAAGAGACGTCGTGTTTTGCGTAGGAACCCCTTTGGCAAAGGGAGCGGAATGGTTTGTATGAGGTATAGAATCCTCGGAAGGACATTCATTTTAATGACCCCGATTCTCCCAAACCAGGAAAGTGGCTTGGTGGTCCAAGAGCCCAAGTCACCTTGGAGGGTGTCCAGGAGAGGTTCATAGTTCAAAGCCGGAAGAGTATTGAGGTCTGGGCTTATCCAGACCCCCAAGTATTTAAGTTTCTCTACACACCATCGGAAGCGAAATTGTCGCTTTAGGGCCAAAGCAGTCCCTTGCGACATTGAAACATTTAGAATTTCGGATTTATCTTCATTAATCGCAAGGCCCGATATCATACCAAAGACCTGTAGTTCAGAGACCACAGCTGGCAGAGAGAGCTCGGGATCTGAGAGAAAGAACATGAGATCATCTGCATAAGCTGAAATTTTATGTTGACTGGACAAGCCTTTTATGCCTGGTATACTCGGATTAGCTCTGATCGAAATTAGGAGTGGCTCCAGTGCAAGAGCAAATAGTAAGGGGGACAATGGACAGCCCTGGCGTGTCCCGTTCCGTATTGGGAAACTCGGAGTCAGGGCTCCATTGACTCTAATCCTCGCTGTAGGCGCTGAATACAGCGCAGCGATCCATTTCAAGAAGCCCTCTCCTAGTCCAAAACCTTCCAAGACTTTATGTAGATAGGGCCACAAGACTCTATCGAAGGCCTTTTCGGCGTCTGTCGATAGGAGTAAAAAAGGCGTGTTGTCAGATTGTGCGCGGCAAATGGCATTGATCACTCTTGTGGTGGCATCTCTTGCCTCCCTGCCTGGAATAAAGCCGACCTGATCCTGGTCAACCAGACCAGGTAAATGCCTTTGTAGGCGGTTAGCCAGGACTCTTGCCAGGAGTTTGATGTCGGCGTTGAGGAGGGAAATGGGTCGGTAGCTAGAGCTATATAATAAGTCCTTGCCTGTTTTTGGTAGAAGAGAAATGGTTGCTGCCAAAGTAGATGGATGAAAGGTCCCTTCCTCCAGTATAGCATTAAAAGTAGATAGCATATGCGGTAGGAGTTCTTCTTGCACGATCTTAAAATATTCGGCCGGAAGACCATCAGGTCCTGGGCTTTTATGTGCCTTGCTTTGTTTGATGGCCAAAGTTAATTCTTCCTTCCCTATCCGTGAGCCCAATGCTTCAGCCTCATCAGACGTCAAAGTGCGATGTATAGTGCGTTGTAAGTATTGAGTAATGTCATTCATATTTAGCTGAGGGAATTGTGATGTTTGAATGGAATACAACTTGGTGAAGTACGAGCAAAATTCCCTCGCAATCATGTCTGGATTGACGGTGACCTGGCCAGAGGGGAGGCGTAGGCGCGGTATATAAGCCCTACTACGTCTGGTGCGCAGGATGTGAGCTAGCAACTTACCTGGTTTATTTTCGTTAAGGGCGTAGAACGCGCCAGTTTTAACAGCCAAGTATTTGAGATCGGACGAAAGATGCTCAGTGAGTGCCTTCCTTGCTTCCAGTAAAGACTGGTACGTCGATGGATCCCCATTGTCTGCATGCAGCGCCTCCAAAGAGTTGACTTTTTGAAACAGATCTTTTATTTGAGTTTGTCTGAGTTTTTTAGCCGCCGTACCTTTACAAATTAAAAGGCCTCTGATCACCGCCTTATGGGCTTCCCAGACCGTGGAAAGAGGAATGTCAGGTGTCAGGTTGTCTTGAAAATAATCGGTAAGTAGTGTTTTAACCTCTTGTAGTACAATCGGGTCGTTCAACAATGTCAGATTGAGTTTCCAGGAACGTTCCCTCGGAACTTGTAGGGGGGAAACGATGTGGATCGAAAGGGGGGCGTGGTCTGACCATGTGCCCGTATGGATGACAGAGGATCGCACAGCCGATATCTGATGTTGAGACAGAAAAAAGTAATCAATTCGGGAGTAATTTGCATGGACCGGAGAATAAAAAGAATATTCCCTCTCAGTCCCATGGAGAGCTCTCCATACATCTACCAGTTGGTAACGGTCTAGAGTGCGTTTGATATGTGTGAGAATATTCCGAGGGAGTGAAGATTCACCCAACGACGTGTCAATTTTAGGATCCATAGCTACATTAAAATCGCCAGCCAAGATTAAGATGCCTTCTTGGAATATGGAAAGTAATCTCAAGATAGTTGCTAGGCTGCGATGTTGGGACTTATTGGGCAAGTAAATTGAGGCAAAGGTATATTTGGTCTCAGCAATAGTGCCCTTAACAAATAAAAATCTGCCAGCCGGATCAGCTCTTAGTCCCGTCTCCACGAAAGGGACCTCTCGGGACATGATGATCGCTGTGCCCCTGGCTTTCCCCCCATCATAATTCCCAAAAAAACCGAGTGGAAAATAGCTGTCACGAAAGGCAGGAGCCATATCCTGTTTGAAATGAGTTTCCTGCAGAAATGCTATCGATGTTTTTTGTGCTCTCAATTCACGGAGTATTTTCCTTCTCTTCTCAGGGGAATTTAATCCTCGCACATTGTAGGAGACGCAGTGCAACGAACCCGGAGCATACATACCTGTTCCGCAGTGAAAGGGTCGGGGGGGAAGGGGCAGTCGGAGAGGTAGGAGTAATTAGGGTATGTGGTGGGTCAGATAATACAGATATCAAAAAAAAAAAAAAAAAAAAAAAAAAAAAGCTAGGGAAGTGTGAAGAGAAGAAAGAGTAGGATGAAGACGCCTATGTACAGATGGCGTAGAGTATGAGGCAATCGGTGTGCCGAGGAATCTACTTCAAGGAGAACCAACACGACCCTCCCGAGTATCCCTTGGGGCTAATACACCAGGCCTCGTGGGGGTGAGTGGTGGCCAGCAAGAGAAAAAAGAGAGATATAAGATGTTCGAACAAGTAACAGAAAAACAAGTAAACTTCGTGTAATAGAGTATAGGTGAGCTGAACCGAAGCACACCCTACGTTATCCGCAAAGAACGCCAGGTGAGGGTAGAATCCGCAGGATGAAAAAAGGAACCATAAGAAAATTTGCAGCAAGAAAGTGGGCAAAAACTTAATAGTCTATGCATATGTACAATACAATCCCCATGACAAGTAAAAGCTAGCCCCTGTATTCCTATAACTAGGGGACCCTTCCCCTCTGAGGATGTCAAAACGCAAATATCCCCCGTGGTCAGCCGCCTAGTGCCGCTCCTCCCCCCTCCCACCCAGCATGATACCCCCGTCCTCCCAGCCGCCCCCCGCCCCCAAAGACCTCTACAAGCAACATATGTAGTCATCGTTGTATGTACAATATGGGGTAATGCTTGTGCCCTGCATATGAAAAAGGAGCAAAACAAAGTCGTGCGCGAGTAACCGCGGGGCGCTGCAGGCAAAGTGAGAGCCAAAAATCACAATCTTAGAAAGTAAATGTCATCCTCAATGGTCATGCTTCATCGTAAAGTGATGAGCGATACTCACAGTCTAGCTCAATAAACGATCGGTAGCCAGAGCCAGAGTTCTGGGCTATGAGTCAAGAATCCTGAGTAGGTGGACATAACTTCAGGTGGGGAAGAGTGATTCTTCAGAGGTATCTTGAGGGTCCATGAGTCGGTGAAGGTGACGAGATCGCCTCCGACTTTGCGTTACAGCTTCGGCGGCCTGAGGCGGTTTAAAGTCAAAAATCTCCCAATTAGCGATGGTCAGTCCCGGCAGTCCCAGGGAATTCAGAAAATGCGGGACGTCTTCTGGCGTGCGAAGCACCAGCTGCATATTATTATGTCTCACCGACAAAGATAAGGGAAAGCCCCAACGATAGGGAATCCTCTCAGTTTGGAGTGCCTGTGTAAGCGGGCGTAGTAGGCGTCTGGCCTGTAACGTGGACGGTGAAAGGTCATTGAAGACCGCTATTGCTGCTCCCCCATAATTCCAAGACTGTTGAGAACGTGCCGCCGCATAGATTCTGTCTTTAAGTACAAAAGAAACCAGGCAGCAGATTATATCACGCGGTGGTGCTGCGGATGCGCTAGGGGGGGGTCTAAGGGCCCGGTGAGCTCTGGCCATATCTCCAGCGGTAACTTCACGGGAATCCAGCAAATAGTTGAAAAGTCCTACCAGATAGGGCCTGACCGCAGATTCTGTCTCCGGCACTCCACGAATCCTCAGATTATTGCGGCGAGAGCGATTATCTAAATCGTCTAATCTCCTCCATATGCCAGACGCAGCCGATGACATGAGGCATTCCTCTGCGGCCTGGGCTGTGACACGTGCTGCTGTCTGTTCCAGACCTACGACCCGGTTTTCCACTGATTCCACCTCTGCCCGTAGGGTGTTAATTTCCTGCTGCAGAGAGTCTCGTACCTCAGTAACCATCTCCCTGATATCAGCGCGGGTCGGCATCTCCGCAAGCAATCTTTCAATGCGCTGCGAGGCCGCTCCGAGTTCCGGCAGCGTGAAGGTGGTCGCTGCAGGAGAGGCCGCCATATTGGCCGGGCACGTGGGGGACGGAGACGCGTCTCGCGGGGTAAAAAAAGCCTCCAATCGGGTCGGATGTGGTGTAGAAAGGGTCCCCGGTGTGGCAGCCGTGGAGTTGCGTTTTCTCCCCTTCACCATGGCTTTGGCTGAGTGCATATAGTGCTTGGTGAACCTCGGTTAGCGCGGAGCGTTCCTAACACGCGTCCATCTTGCTTGGCTGCCTAGCCACGCCCCCTTCATAATCTAATACCGTAGTCCACAGTGCGAGATCAAGGTCTGGTCTTTTTCAACATCCCAGCTTGAGACGCATAATCATTAAATGTCATCAGAGCTCCCACCATAGGGACTCCTGAACAAGCTGTCTCTTTGCGCTGGTTGCTTATTACCTGTGACCTTTGACCTTGACACAAAATGTCCATGATTCGTTCCATATGCAGTCATTGTGACTGTCAGGTTTCTTGATGATGCGATACGGTTGTAGCAACAATAAAGAAAAGAAAAAAGAAAAGAAAATATGGTATACCCCGCTAATCATATACATCCATTCATTCATTGTCACTCTCAAGTGCATGAAAACAAAAAAAATGTTAATTTACACAAGAAGAGACACAGATAATAAATTGTAAAACTTCCCCGCAAAGAAAATTATACTACTTCTGACTCATTGTTAGAGAAAAATATATATACGCAACTTTGGCTCAAAAGGGAAATAGCCGAAGTGCATATTCCTCCCATTTTAAATATAAAAAAAAATATTTAATTACTATCCTATTCAGTCTTGTTCAGTGTTTTGAAACAAACCTGGTGTTTATAAAACACACCGATCTTAAATAAAATCAAAAAAATAAAAACAGCATTAATTTTACCGAATTAAAAATTTCCATTTACCACTATATATGTCATGAAACGTATTTATGCAAATGCATTAAATTATATGTTCCTAAATACCTTAATTAACTCTAGTTTTAATTGGATGTGATCTTTCAATAATCCTAAATGTGTCAGGGAATTTTGAACAATATTGATTGTAACCAAACAACAAAAATAATAAAATATCAAATAATAAAAGACACAAAATAATTATCACTTAGACGACAACACAAAGATAATCCATCAGCATATAATAATACATTATCTTCTTTCTTTGTCTTCTGTCTTATTGGTTGAAAATAACAGTTTTGTAAAACTGACATGTCTTAAGTTTTATTTCCAAATCAATGATCTTCTTTAATCGCATGATTTATTGATGAGTTGTCGATAAACTAGAATGTTTTATTGCCTGGTGTCTGATAATTCCTTATTATCCGGTTGATGTAACATTGCAATGTGAAATGATAATGTGTTTGAGTAAATTTCCTTCAATTCCAACAGCTTTATCAATATTGGTATCACATAATCTTCCATCTAGCTTGATCAAAGTTGGCATGCATGGGTAATGTTCACCTAAAGTAAAAATTTGGGAAAAAAATGTATTATTAACCTGTCAAAAACTTTAAAATTCATATGGTTAAAATACTTTTAAAATGGAGAAAAAAAATGCAACACATTTTTGGACACAAAGAAAAAGGAGTGGTCATGAGAGAGAGAGAAAATGGAGGGGCTGGGAGAAAAATGTGAAAACTGGGTTTTTGTTTTTTTTACTTTTGCAACGGTCACCAATTTTCTCAAAATGCTCTTCAATTCAAATAAAAAAATAACCAAAATATCATGAACTGGGAAAGAAAGTATAGAAGGGCATGTTAAAAACGTGACGCGTTAACTAGCACAAAGTTCTCAGAGGAAACTCAGAGAAAAAGAGAAAACTAGACATCTGGCTACCACTGCAGAAAAAGAAAACAATCAAACAATACTCAGATACCAAACTACAACCTTCCATCTCCCTTAGTCAACTAAAATAAAAACAAGAAAAAAAACACCTTCTCTCATTTGAAATCTGCCTAAATTCCTTTGTACATCGCTACTAAACCTGTAGGCGCTTTCCTTTAAACTTTCACTCAAATCCTTCAGCTTTATATCACTTCATCCTCTTAGATTCCAAACAACTAAACATGAACCTACATATATATTCCATTATACAAGTTATGAAACTGTAAATGATCTCAGTCAGCCATTTTGGCAAAACATATAACCTATATTAAGGTGTGGTCAATCCCTTAGTGCTGGACTCAAACAAAGACCAGAGGAAAATAACCGACCACGCCTCTTTTGGGAAAATGTATAACTTATATTAAGGCAGATTGAGCCCATCACCTTGATACACAATTTTTTTTATATATCATAAATCAACTTATAACATAACATTCACGTGTAACCTGCCTTGTCAGACTATTGACTTTCTACGTTCATCTTTCAAACATAAGCTAAGAATAAAAAAAGCAGTCATTTTTGAAATTTACTGTAAAAGTAAAGCCCTATTGTCTCCATTTCCTGAGCCTTTTTTTTTTTTTACACGAGGCAAGGCAGTAAAAACACATAGACACAAAGCAACCTGTTTTAAGAGAAGCAGTCCCTATCCATAAATTACATATAAAAAACACAATATCAAAACTACGAAATACAAAACATCAAAGATAAACACATATATTAATAGTTAGTAAAGACAAACATTTAAATAAACAGACGTAATCAATGGCAAGAAACAAAAGGGAAAAAATAAAATTCAAAAATTTTAAATCTGAAAGAAAAACAGTTTTAGCGCTACTTTTAAAGGATTTGCAAACATACCGCAATGCAAAAAATATAGAACAAATAACAAAAAACTAATTTTTTTAAAAAAAATGGCAAGAATGCAAAAGAAAAATTGCTCTCAATGGAAGCAATGCTATTTTGTTTTCTATCTTGCTATATAAGAAGAAACCGGACCTAATCAATTAAAATGCTACGAGACAGAACTCCAGAACACAAAGGAGCTACACTATGGACACAAAGACAAACACATTTTCTCAACGCTAGAAACATCTTTCAGTTTCCCGGGTGAGTGACATAATGAATACTCAGCACCAGAACTTCATCAGGGTGCATCAACATAACGAGTGAGTCACCGCTCATTAACAGTTCTCTATCAGGCAAGTTAAGATAAACAAACAATAAACAAAGAAAAACAAACAGAGTGTCCTACAATAACACAGTGGCTCTCACAGGCAGCCTCCCCATGGAAGCAAAGATTCTTTTATCTATATAGGCAATTGTTTAACATGAAATAAATCAATTGAATTATTAAATCCCACTTCTGACACCAACTGTTAAGTTCTAGATTTCCATTATAATTACCATAAACCTTTTTCAAGTTTCTTCTTATATATCAAAACCGAAGTAAGGCGCTGCGCGACTCTGATCAGAGGAGACGATAGACACAACCACACCGAGATATGGCAGATTATCATCTGATCAGTCCGTGGTCTGTCAGGTTCGTTTATTGTTTCAACATCCAATAGAAATGTTCGTTATATATAAAAACTTCCTGCAGTGTTCACTCCCAACATAGGAATGTGATACAACAACCAATCAGAGCAGATACATTTCTACATCATGTAACAAAGATTTCGCGGGCATTTCTAAGTTAACACAGGATATCTATTTCCATCACCCCGCTGACTAGCCTCGAGAGGAAACGAAATTGAACAGACACCGTGCTGGAACAAGGAGGGGGGGATTTCACACTAATGCAAAAATTAAAAAACTACCTATCATATTAAAATACCTTTCACCTAGTTGGGATCTCCCGCTGGAGATTGGTTTGCATTAACGGTATTTGTTCCCCTGCAATTTGGGTTCACTCTTTTTCTTTTTCTTGTTCTCATTGCAAGTTTTCGTCTGTGTTTTCCTTCCCCCACCCTTCCTTCCCTCCCCTCCCCTTTACCAAGAATTTACAGGTACTAAACTGCTTAAGGGTTAACTTTCTATCTTGTAAGCTCCTCATACGTATAACAAAATACACAACCTTCTTTCTTAAATGAAAATACTGACATACAACGTGAAAGGCCTCAACCTCCCGGCCAAGCGACACTCTTTATATAAAGACCTCAGATTACATGACGCTGACGTAGTCTGCCTACAGGAGACACACTTTCGCAGACTGTATCACCCCAAGTTATCGACTCCACAATATCTCACACAATTTCATTCTACCTTCCGAGCTAAATCTAGAGGGGTATCCCTCCTATTCCACAACCGGTTACAATTGGAAGTACACCGCATAATTAGGGACACAGGGGGGAGATTTTTAATTTTAGTTTGCACGATTAATGCGAGAGCGTATACCCTGGTGTCGGCCTACGCCCCTAACTCCTATCAAACGCAATTTCTATCCCGTCTACTTCTGAAACTGTCTGAGGTACGGACGGGGACTTTACTAATATGTGGAGATCTTAATTTAAGCATTGACCCGGCCAAAGACCGCTCAACAAATGGACGGACGCAAAAAGACACATCCCAGAAGCGACTACAGATCTTACTGGGCCAATATGACTTATATGATACATGGCGACTTCTTCACCCGAAAGAACGGGACTATAGTTTCCGTTCTAGAGTACATAACTGTTACACCAGGATCGATTACTTTTTGGTTCCAGGGACGGTTCTTCCCTATGTGACTACTTGCGAAATATTGCCTTTTACATGGTCAGATCACACCCCGATAATGCTGACACTGAGTGATTTATATCCAAGTTATACTAGACCCCCCTGGCGCTTGCGAGACGAGTTGTTGAAAGATAACCAGGTGGTTCAAGAAATTCGAGACACCCTGACGAACTACTTTCGAGAAATGCGACCCCGGATGTGAGCACCCTCACAATCTGGCAGGCGCATAAGGCGGTCCTGTGTGATGTGTGCATGCGTTGGTCAGCTAGGCAAAGGAAGAACTACCTAACGCGCCGCTTAGAAATAGAAACATAGAAAAATGTCGGCAGATAAGAACCTTTCGGCCCATCTAGTCTGCCCAATTACATGGATACTTTACCTGGATTTATCTTTTGTTTAGGATAGCCTTATGCCTATCCCATGCCTGCTTAAATTTAATTACTGTTTTGGCCTCTACCACTTCTACTGGAAGACTGTTCCATGTATCCACCACCCTCTCAATAAAATAATGCTTCCTGATGTTACTTTTAAACCTTTGCCCCTCTAATCTAAGATTATGTCCTCTTGTTTTGCTATTTTGATTCCTTTTAAATATACTCCCTTCCTCTACCTTGTGGATTCCCTTTACGTATTTAAATGTTTCTATCATATCTCCTCTGTCTCGTCTTTTTTCCAAGCTGTATATGTTAAGATCATTAAGCCTTTCCTGGTAACTTTTCTCCTTCAAGCCGTACACCATTTTAGTAGCCCTTCTCTGAACTCTCTCTAAGATGTCTATATCCTTCTGGAGATACGGTCTCCAGTACTGCACACAGTACTCCAAGTGAGGTCTCACCAGTGCTCTGTACAGTGGCATGGGCACTTCCCTTTTCCTACTGCTAATACCTCTCCCTACACAACCAAGCATTTTGCTAGCATTTCCTGCTGCTCTATTACATTGACTACTTACCTTTAGATCCTCTGCAATAATAACCGCTAAATCCCTTTCCTCAGATGTTGAGGTTAGGACTGTATCAAATATTCTATATTCAGCCCTTGGGTTTTTACGTCCCAGGTGCATTATCTTGCACTTATCCACATTAAAACTCAATTGCCACAGTTCCGACCATTTTTTTAGTTTACCTAAATCATTTGTCATTTGGCTGATCCCTCCAGGAACGCCAACCCTGTTGCAAATCTTTGTGTCATTAGCAAAAAGACATACTTTACCATTAATACCTTCTGCAATATCACTAATAAAAATATTAAAGAGAATGGGTCCAAGTACTGACCCCTGAGGTACCCCACTGGTAACAAGACCTTGCACCGAATGAACTCCATTTACCACAACCCTCTGTTGCCCGTCACTCAGCCACTGCCTAATCCATTCAACATTATTGGAATCCAAGCTCAAAGATTGCAATTTTTTGATAAGCCTTCTATGCGGAACAGTATCAAAAGCCTTACTGAAATCTAAATAAGCAATGTCTACTGCACCACCTGTGTCTATTATTTTTGTTACCCAATCAAAAAAATCAATAAGATTAGTTTGGCATGATCTCCCTGAGGTAAACCCATGTTGTTTCTGATCCTGTAATCTATGTGTTTTTAGATGGTCAACAATCCTTTCCTTTAGCATGGTTTCCATTAATTTCCCCACTACTGACGTAAGACTAACTGGCCTATAGTTCCCAGATTCCTCCCTACTACCCTTCTTGTGAATGGGCACAACATTTGCTAATTTCCAGTCTTCTGGGACGACTCCCGTTAGCAAGGATTGGTTAAATAAATCTGTTAACGGTTTTGCTATTACATCACTGAGCTCTTTTAATAATTTAGGGTGGATCCCATCAGGCCCCATTGACTTATTTGTCTTTACTTTAGACAGCTGCTGCAGAACCTCCTCCTCTGTAAACTGATATGTAATTGTCTCGTTAGTGTTTCCTCCCAACTGAGGTCCCTTTCCTTCCTTTTCTTTTGCAAAGACTGAACAAAAATATTCATTGAGGCAGTCAGCGAGACTTTTATCCTCTTCTACATACCTTCCTTCCTTTGTTTTTAATCTAACTAATCCTTGTTTTACTTTTCTTTTCTCGTTTATGTATCTAAAAAATGTTTTGTCCCCTTTTTTACTGACTGAGCTATTTTCTCTTCTGCGTGTACTTTGGAAGCTCTTATAAATTGCTTTGCCTCTTTCTGCCTAATCTTATAGGTTTGCCTTCACTCTGAGTTGTTTTATAATTATTGAATGCTGTCTTTTTGTCCTTCACTATTTTGGCCACTTCTGCAGAGTACCACAGTGGTTTCTTCCCTTTTTTGTTTTTGCTAACAAGTCGAATGCAATTGCTTGTGGCCTTCAATAATGCTTCCTTTAAATAATCCCATTTCTCCTGGACTCCCTTTAAACTCCTCCAGTCTGATAATGACTCCTTCACACAAAGTCTCATTTTAGAAAAATCTGTTTTTTTAAAGTCTAAAACTTTTGATTTTGTGTGGTGCGGCTCCATCCCTGTTCTTATATTAAACCATACTGACTGGTGATCACTAGATCCCACATTTTCACCTACAACAACGTCCGATACCAAACCTCCATTTGTGAGTATTAATTCCAATATGGCCTCTTTACGGGTCGGCTCCTCAACTACTTGTGTTAGAGATAATCCCAGTAGGGAGTTTAGAATATTTGTACTCCTGGTGCACCCAGCTGTTTTGGTTTTCCAGTTCACATCAGGAAGATTAAAGTCCCCCATGATAATAACTTCCACTTTCATTGTCATTTTGGCTATTTCCTCAAGCAGCAGATTATCTAGCTCTTCTACTTGTCCAGGGGGTCTATAGATCACACCTACACGAGCTACTGTATGATTGCCAAATGTTAGCGTAACCCAAACTGACTCTATGTTCACCTCGCTCACTTTTATTTGGTTCGTTTTTATGTTGTTTTTCACATACAGGGCCACTCCTCCTCCTTTCCTACCTTCTCTGTCTTTTCTATATAAAGAGTACTCCGGTATTGTTATGTCCCAGTTATTTTTCTCACTGAACCATGTCTCAGTAACCGCCACTAAATCTACTTTTTCAGCTGCCATCATTGCCTCCAGTTCATTGATTTTATTGACTAAACTGCGAGCATTTATAGACACGACTCTGAGCTTGTCATTTTTTACCCCGCATGTTGCTTGCACCCTCCGATTTAGTTTTGGGGGACAATCAGGCAGATTGTTTTTTACTCTTTTGTCCCCCCTCCTAGTTTAAATATTTCTTTGTGAAACCTTTGAACTTCTCACTGAGAACATATGTTCCCCTATGAGTAAGATGCAAACCATCTTTTTTATACAGTTCCTTTCTGCTCCAATTAGAGCTATCATGGGACACAAAGCCAAATCCTTGCTCTCGACACCATTCCTGAAGCCACAAATTAAATTCCCTATTGCGCATCTGCCTATCCTGAATGTTATGCACAGGCAAAACTTCAGAGAATGACACAGTGGATGCAATCTGCTGTATTTCACCTCCAAGAACACAAAAATCTTCCTTAATCTCAGAATTCGGTCAAATTCTTGAAGATGTCATCTCCAAATAACAGACCCTCAGCGTTGGGACCAGGCTCATTATTATTATTTATATAGCACCAACAGTATATTATGCGCTAAGGTCGCCACTTTAGGGTGGATCCTGAGGAGAATTGAGCGTCTCCTTTTCGCTTGATAAAGTTGTGTTATGTTACCAAAAACACAGACTAATCTCTGTACTCGGCCCCTGTGTTCAAACAGGACTGGTTTTCATTAGTGAGGAGAAACCTCAATCGAATCCATTAATTTTACCAATGGACCTACAAAATCAAACAATTTATCATGACACCCCTTAAGGTGGCCTCTACTCCCTGTTTTCGGGACCAATTTGACTGGTTAAGGATGTGAATAATTTCCGGATCTAACTCGGGGTTACATTAAGCTTATGTGACAAAGTTGGGGCTGGACACTCAGCCCTCAAATTACTTCTGGTTTGTTTATCCATTGACATACGGATATGCTGTTCTATATAAGGAGCCACATGCTCTATGTGTGTCCATTCCACTGACCGGGGATGTTTTAATTGCTCTGGTACAAACATTGAATTTCTTACAGCATCTACCGGATCAATAAGCGGTTTTTAGAATCAGTGGAATCAGGTGAGGAAACTGAATGTGAGGCCTCAGGAGAGGAGACCGGATCGTACTCCGGGTCAGAGGAATTCACCTCACAATCTGACATTGCTTCCTCTCTAGAATGTTCTGAGGAGCTGCCGGTATCTTTGCGCCTCTAGCGCGCTTCCTCTTTCTTTGTCAGCCGGAGTTAACTGGCTCCTTTTTTCGTCACAGTGATGTGCTGTGGGAATTCATTACAAGTACGGGTAGACGTAGGTTTTATGAGGGATATTTTTTGGGAGTTGCTCTTCTCCCTCATTGAAGTCTCAGGGACCTCATTATCCTGTCAGGAATCACTAGATAAAATCTATCTGAAGTTGGGGAAATTATAAATGAACGTCTGGCTGAGAGATTCTCTAGACATTTTAACCATATTATACTCCAAGTATGAGGAAAAAACGTGGGCATAAGAACGAGGGCACCTGGGCAACAGGCAGGTTCGGGCCAGTCATAAACCACTTATTTATTTCATTAATTTATTACTTATTTTACTTATTTATTTATTCACTTCATTGGGAAACTTCCGTTTAAAAAAACGCAGCTGTTCGTCTGAGGTAACTGCCCGCGACGTATCTGCCTCCTTTTTGTCGTGTTCCTGGGCCCCTCTACTAGGAGGAGATATGGTACCACATGGAACTCATGGGTTTCTTGGTGCATGGAACATCAAGTTGATTCCATATCAGTTCCTTGAGTAACTTGTTTAGTTTCTTCACACATCTATTTGAGGATGGTAAAGCGTATCGTACGATTAATAACCTCAGGTCGGCGATATCTGCTTCACCTCAGGGTTTTATTGGTATTCCTGCCGGGAAGCACCCCATTACATGTAGGTTTCTGAAGGGTATACAGTGTAACGACCCCTCGTTCCTGTTATTCTAACATCTGGAATGTCATTCTAGTTAATTTTCTGGATAAGTGGCCGAGAATGAAACTCTATTAAACTGATTTCTGTGAAATTGGACATTTTACTTTGCTTGATTTCCTGCAATAGAGTCTCACACGTTCGAGCCCTAAACTTAACGGGAAGAAGTTTTACCCGACACGGGGAGAAATGTTAAATTTTCCTATAGGACAAAGACTTCATTGTCAGAGGTCTTCTAACCAGTTTTGCCACAGCGTCCGATCGGTTGCCTGTTCATTGTTTTAAAGAATATGGAAGAGTTTCTGCCCCTAATGGGTCCGTCCAATCCCAACAGTTATTCATATCCTTACGCAAACCATACAATTCTGTAACTTCCACCACACTCGCTGGGTGGGTTAAGGGTTAAATGGATCATGTCAGAAGCTGGTGTAGGCGTCTCCGTGTTCGGAGCTCATTCATCCCGGAGTACTTCTGCTTCCGAGGTTTTTTCTTCCGTGGATGTTGTCTTGTAGACATCTTAAAACAGCAGACTGGTCCAGAGAATCCACCTTTAGGGAGTGTTATTTTAAACCAGTGTGTCACATGTCACTATCACTAATTAAGCTTTGAACTCGCATAATATGAGCCTCAGGGTCTTGTGGGATAATTCCCAGATTCCCCTATTATCATGACGGGGAATCATAATTATAATAAAGACACGGAGGTGAGTATTATCCCGCCCAATAATTGGGTTATTCCCACTCTTTATATTTTTTTAAAAAATTTTCTTTATAAAGGATTTTACCAGGAAGGATACATTGAGATTTCTCCCGTTTTCAAGTATGTCCTGGGAGGCGAGTATGTACCGTTAAGTGTCTTCCCCAAGGACACTTACTGGAGAGGTTGCTTGCTGGGATCGAACCCATGTCTCCACAGGCTCTCTCCTCGCAGAGCATTGATGTTACCTTTACTCCACCCAGCCCGTACTTGGTTATTAGGTTTTGATGTTCCAGTAGTCATTACGGATTTTTTTCAAACCTTCTTAATATAAGCTCTTGGTGATCTTTAATAGATTTATTTTCCGACAGCCTAAACTTCATGTCGAAGCTTTCATTGGATGGGGAGGCGTTCTTCCCTTGTTCTGCTCATTGGAGAAGAGCTTGAGCTTCATGTTGGAGTTTGCGTTGAAGGCTGGAGCTTCATGTTGGAGTTTTTCGTTGAAGGATGAATATTCTAACATACTTGAGCTTCAAGTTGAAGTCTAAGTTGAAGGTTTTAACTTCACGGTAGAGTTTGTCAAAGGATGATTATTCTTCCATTTTTTCGATTTCGTTGAGGAAGATGTTAGCCCGTCTCGCATCAAGAAATGAGGAGGAGCCAAGGGTTACCAGGGAATTTATGGCGCGGTCTACCTGACGATTGGACAGCAGGGAGCTGGACTGTACCATTACCTGCTATTGTTATATGTATTGTTAAACTGTATTTTTCTCTCTAAATACTTTTGTTGTATTTGAGAGATTTTCTTTGCTGCTATCGGCTTAAGTAAAGAAAAGATAGCATAATACTCGCCTCCGTGTCTTTATTATAATTATGATTCCCCGTCATGATAATAGGGGAATCTGGGAATTTTGCCTAGAGTGATGGTGGCAGTTTCAGTTAAGAGATAATATCTTAGGACAGAAACAGATCCTCTTGAAAGACCAGTATTGTCAGGTGCAGAGTGGGACAGACGGCCTGAGGACAATTGGGGGAGAGGCAAGCAATGAATTGCATATTTCAATTACTTATAATTTTGGATATAAAATCCCTTACACTGATTGGCTGAATCGTGTGGAAAAAACACAGTCCGCACACTGATTTCTGCACGCAACGTTAATGCGTTAAACTTTCACTTAATACTTGCAAATCCTTTGCAGTCAATCACAGCCTGAAGTCTGGAACACATAGACATCACCAGACGCTGGGTTTCATCCCTGGTGATGCTCTGCCAGGCATCTACTGCAACTGTCTTCAGTTCCTACTTGTTCTTGGGGCATTTTCCCTTCAGTTTTGTCTTCAGCAAGTGAAATGCATGCTCAATGGGATTCAGGTCAGGTGATTGACTTGGCCATTGCATAACATTCCACTTCTGTACCTTCAAAAACTCTTTGCTTGCTTTTGCAGTATGCTTTGGGTCATTGTCCATCTGCACTGTGAAGTGCTGTCCAATGAGTTCTGCAGCATTTGGCTGAATGTGAGCAGATAATATTGCCCCAAACACTTTAGAATTCATCCTGCTGCTTTTGTCAGCAGTCACATCATCAATAAATACAAGAGAACCAGTTCCATTGGCAGCCATACATGCCCACGCCATGACACTACCACCACCATGCTTCACTGATGAGGTGCTTAGGATCATGAGCAGTTCCTTTCCTTCTCCATACTCTTCTCTTCCCATCAATCTGGCACAAGCTGATCTTGGTCTTATATGTCCATAGGATCTTGTTCCAGAACTGTGAGGGCTTTGTTAGGTGTTGTTTGGCAAACTCTAATCTGGCCTTCCTGTTTTTGAGGCTCACCAATGGTTTACATCTTGTGGTGAATCCTCTGTATTCACTCTGGTGAAGTCTTCTCTTGATTGTTGACTGTGACACACATACACCCTACCTCCTGGAGAGTGTTCTTGATCTGGACAACTGTTGTGAAGGGTGTTTTCTTCACCAGGGAAAGAATTCTTCGGTCATCCACCACAGTTGTTTTCCGTGGTCTCCCGGGTCTTTTGGTGTTGCTGAGCTCATCGGTGCTTTCCTTCCTTTTTGAGAATGTTCCAAACAGTTGTTTTGGCCACGCCTAATGTTTTTGCTATCTCTCTGATGGGTTTGTTTTGTTTCTTCAGCCTAATGATGGCTTGCTTCACTGATAGTGACAGCTCTTTGGATCTCATCTTGAGAGTTGACAGCAACAGATTCCAAATGCAAATAGCACACTTGAAATGAACTCTGGGCCTTTTATCTGCACATTGTAATTGGGGTAATGAGGGAATATCACACACCTGGCCATGGAACAGCTGAGAAGCCAATTGTCCCATTACCTTCATTCATATCACATGGAGAGACATTCACATACACTGTAACATTATAATCACATGGAGAGACAATCACACACTGTAACATTATATCACATGGAGAGACATTCAAACACACTGTACCATTATATCACACGGAGAGACATTCACACACACACTGTAACATATCACATGGAGAGACATTCACATACACTGTAACATTATATCACATGCAAAGACATTCACACACACTAACATATCACATGGAGACATTCATACACACTAACATTATATCACATGGAGAGACAGTCACATACACTGTAACATTATATCACATGGAGAGACATTCATACACACTAACATTATATCACATGGAGAGACAATCCCACACTGTAATATTATATCACATGGAGAGACAGTCACATACACTGTAACATTATATCACATGCAGAGACATTCACACACACACTAACATATCACATGGAGACAGTCACACACTGTAACATTATATCACATGGAGAGACATTCATACACACTAACATTATATCACATGGAGACAGTCACACACTGTAACATTATATCACATGGAGAGACAATCCCACACTGTAATATTATATCACATGGAGAGACATTCACACACTGTAACATATCACATGGAGAGACATTCACACACTAACATTATATCACATGGAGAAACAGTCACACACACTAACATTATATCACATGGAGAGACAATCACACACTGTAACATTATATCACATGGAGAGACAATCACACACTGTAACATTATATCACATGGAGAGACATTCACACACACTGTAACATTATCACATGGAGAGACATTCACACACTAACATATCACATGGAGAGACAATCACACACACTGTAACATATCACATGGAGAAACATTCACACACACACACACACACACACTGTAACATTATATCACATGGAGAGACATTCACACACTGTAACATTATATCACATGGAGAGACTGAAATGGATGAAAATATCCGTCCTTCGGATGCCAGTCTCTGTTCTAATCAGTGGAGAAATCAGGTAAGTCAAAGTGCGCACTTAAAGAAATCACACAGACAACGAATAGGTCTATATAGCCTCTCTGGTGAAAGCCAGTGACTTCTCTCTTTTTTTTATTAGATTGTGATACATGTTTTATAGTAGTTTGCCGCGTAAGCGAGTGGGAGTCAACTTAACATTTTAGTCAACTTCAGCATAAAATTGTGCACATACTGATTATTCTATTTCCAAAGGTCAAGGTATCATGTGTCATTGACGAACGTCAGTCGTTTTTCTCCATCATGGGTGTTTGGATGTCCTGTTCCAGGATACAAAATGGCCCACACCCTGCTTCTGATACCGAAATAAATTCCTCATGACTTTGTGGTTAGCTATTCTGTTGAAACAGTGGAGTTACGCAAGATACATTTTGATTCTGCAATTCTACTCCACAATCTCGACTTTAATCCTACTGTTAATATTTTATGCTTGCATCTATCTATTAATATTTTGGCTGTTTATTTTCATGTTGAATGTATGCTCTGCTTTTTTAAACCCATGCTCTCAAATGGCCGACCCTCCCCCTCCCCCTCATGTCATAAAATATGCTTTTCCTAAACAGAGCACATGCTCTGATTCTATGACCTCTTTCTCCTACAGTCCTGCAACCAGTTCACATCACTCTGCCACAGTGCTTGCGTTTGGACTCTGCTGTCCCTCTCTCCCTCCCCATCCACCCACCCACCCAGTGCTGGTCTGAAATTTGTACCTTACTTTCCAGCTGCTTCCACTTTGCAAATCACCCTAATTAACCCAAGGTTCTAGTCCTTCCCATGATATGTTAATCTGTGTTTTTGTGTTTTGTTTTTAATATCTTGCATTTTATTACTTTGTATTTCTGTAACCACTCAATGTTCTTGAACCCAGGACATACTTGAAAATGAGAGAAATCTCAATGTATCCTTCCTGGTAAAATCCTTTGCAAATAAATAAATAAATTCTCTCTGGATGTACCCTGAGCGAATTTAAGGTTTTACCGATTTCTCCTTGCTCCCACGGCTTCTTTCTGGTGGCTCCTCTGCGGCGGATCATAGGGAGAAGTGTTCCGGAACCCTTTCTGCCCCCTCTCCGGACCCGCGATCCACGTGCTAGCGGAGCTGACAGTGTCCGAGCGCCATCTTGGAGGCCTAATAGGCGAGTGAAGCCTGATAACAGCCTCGCAGTGCACTGAATCCTGATGGGGAAAAAACCTAAAACCGGCGGGGTGACAGACGATCCCTGCACTCCGGACATTCGGCTCTCACTGGGGGGTGCCTCGATGCGGAGAATACAGCAGCGACAACACTCGGAGCCACCGGAGGATAGTACGCCTGGTCCCTCTTCTGCTCCTCCTCACATTTCGTCTGAGATGGCCGATGGCGACATGCCGGCCACAAAGCGGGACATTCAGGACCTATTGGCCAAGGCTAGGCTTTCATGGCAGGCTGAAATCCAGGCCCTCGAAAACACCGTAGCCACTACCCAGACCCAGATGATCGCCGTCCAGGCTCGCACGCAGGAGATTGGGGAGGTGCAGGCCGCAACCCTTTCTCAATTGAATGCCCTTCAAGCGCAGGTGGGGAGTCTGCAGACAGCGATGGTGACCCTGGAAGCCCGCCATAGGCGACGAAACATTAAGCTACGTGGCGTACCGGAGTCAGTGTTGGACTCTGCCCTGCTACCATACGTTACCCGATTTGTTCTGGCAATTCTCTCGTCTCGTTCTGACCTTCAGGAACCGGTGTCCTCGGCGATCAGGCTACGGAGAGCTGCGGCAGCCCCGACGGGTGTACCCTGCGATATTATCGTAGTTCTGCGAGACGTCCACGTCCAAATGTTGTTGATGGAAGCGACTCGTAACGTTCCTGCAGTTTCCTTTGAAGGGGCCTCTATTGCGATCTACAGGGACCTCTCTTTCCTCGTCTTGGCAGCCAGACGCCGGTTTCAACAGGCCACTGTGATCCTACGGGCCCATAACGTGCGCTATAGATGGGGGGCGCTCGGCACCTTGCTGATCTCCCATACCGATGGACGTACAGTCACAGCGAACAACCTAGATGACGCACTTGCACATCTCCAGGCTCAAGGTCTAACCTCCGACGCCTCAGGCAGTGAGGGGAGTGAGTTGGTGGTGGGATCCCCTCTCTCTGCCAGGGAACCGGACTGAGTTATTGGGTTCCCCCCTTTTTTTTGGGCTTGTGAAGCAGTTTTTCGCCATTCTGTGGACACTGTTTTGCTGTTGAATTTTTTGTTTTTGTTTTATTCCTGCATTGTATTTGCGGACTTTCGCTGTCCCTCCCCTTTATCTTTATCCCCCCCCCCGTAGAGATATCCACACACCACCTCGTGCTGCAGACCCTCTCCCCCCCCTTTTTTTTTTTTTTTTTTTGGGCATTTGGGGCAAACTCGGGGTGTGCCATTGTGGCAGCCACCATGGCTCTGTCTGCCATACCTGGCCCTCGAATGCACCGGCCTTGTGACCTTGCACTTTTCCATGGCCTCCTGCGGTTCCTTAGAACTTCAGGAGCGAGCCAGGAAAGTCACATTTTGGGCCTTTGCCACCTTTTTTTTCTTTCTTTCCTTCTCTCCTTCTTTCCTCAGGGCCCTGGGGCGCGTTTTGGTGTGTCTCCCCCCCCCTTTTTCCCACCTTTTTACTTTGGATACCCCTTTGCCACACTGTTTAGAAGTTTAATTTTTGACGTGACTTCTACGTACTTTGGCCACATGGCTATGCTTTCTTTGCATTTGTTGTACTGCTGATTGGATTTGCAAAATAAAAATTTTGAATGGAAAAAAAAAAAATTCTCTCTGAAAAGACAATTTTATTAATTCAGTTCTTAAAGACATATACTACTTAAATGAGCATTTTTCTAGGCCTTTGAATATTATTAAAGCAGATACATATTCTAGTCCATAACAGTCCCCCTAAAAATGCACATTTCTCAAGTGTCCCTTTGGAGACGAGCTGCGCCTTCATCCGTTCCCCTAATAGTCTCGCCAGCAATCTCCAATCTTCACCGAAGTTTAAGACGAAAAAACTCCTATTGAGTCAAACCCCTTTGTAATCCGGATTTGGGCTTGGACGAGTCCGGTGGGTCAAGATTCGGGACTACAACTCGTCTTGCAAGTGGTCACAAACCTTATCTCAAGTCAATTTAGATATGGGTGTCTTGAGGGAGGGGGTGAATGGATTTGTGGCTCTGTGGTTGCTGCATCACGATAGGGTGTAGGTTTTCATAAGACTCAGTCAGTTGTAGTTATCTCCATAAATTGTAGGTTACCATAGGAGTTGCCAATGTCTACCCCAGTTTCCCCACATAAGTGACTAAGCATAATAGGGGTAGTGGATTCCACAGTTCTTTCTACAACCTTTTTAATGCAGGGTAAAAACACAACATCCAATCACCGCGAACAGAACCATTACTACTAGGATAACTATTCCTATTTGTGTGAGGATCTTCTGCCAGCCGCTCATCCAACTAAAATACTGATCCCATGGATCAGTAATACCAGAGTTCTTCTTCAGTTCCTCAGACAGGTCTTCCAATTGTTTAATGGCTTTAGTGACCTTACCAGTAGGGCCTGTGTTATCTGGGATAAAGGTGCAACAGGAGCCACCAGTACCTTTCAGCATCTTACAGACCCCACCCCTCTCTGCCAGTAGCATATCGAGGGCCATGCGGTTCTGGAAGGTCATTGCAGAGGTCGGGCCTAGCTGGTCAGCCAAACCCTGGAGAGCATCTTGGGTATAGTTTACAAACCTCTGCTGATTGTAATAGATGTAATTAATCCAATCAACATTCTTGTTGATGGTTATCATGGGGATTAAAGATTTGAATCCCGCCTTTACCTGGTCTCTAGCTTTGAACTCATCAGGCACCCCCCTTGTGACTCATATGACATCGATATAGACGTGTGGGTCGAAACTGCCAGGTACGAGTTTCGCCTCTCTCCTTTGTCTAGTGAGTCCGGGGGTGTGGGCTATTGGCAAAACATCATCAAACGGCAGGATGTGGAGGGGCATGATGGCTTTAGCCAGAGCACACTCACCGTCCCATGCACCTACCAAGCGGGAGCGGACTCGCAGGTCACCGCAGATCCAATAGACATCTCCCAGGGATATCACCTGTGTGGCGGGATGGAAGTCCGCCTGCGGTCCTGCTCTATCTGACCCCCCCCCCTTTGATGGCGTCCGGCCCGACTACTGAGTGGCATGGCACTCAGCGTCTCGAGCGGCCTGGAGGATGAAATGGCATTGGTCCGGTGTCTGGAGAGATGGTGCGGTGTTGCCTTGGGGATCCCGTTCCTGGGTTGAGTGGTGATGCAGGAGACCGCTGAGTGTCTCCTGCAATAGTGATTATAGCTCTGAAATGAAGACACCAGACGTGGCTGTATGCTTTAAAACAGTGAACTGAACTTTATGGGTTTCAACATGGTCATTTATACAACTTCACACAAACAGATTACCAACTCCCCCACCCACACAACCAGCACTGATTGGCTCCTTTCCCAGCCTCCTGTTCCCTATCAGGTCCCCTTCAACCTTCCCATTGTCCAGGGATTAGGCAGATGAGGTTTTGGAAAAGCCTCCAATCCTCTGGCCCGCTGCATCCTCCATCTTGGGGCATGAGATCCTTTGTTCTGTGAAACCATGCTGGGATGAGCAAAATGGCGACGGGGAAAACACATACAAACGGTTTCTTTCATACTTTTACAGTCACATCATACAGGGTACATTTTTATTACATCACACCAATAAAACCACATCTAGCAATAAAATAAGAGGTCCATAGGCTCACACGCAAAACCAAAACCAAAACCGGGAAAATGGTCTTTTAAAAGGGTTCAGTCTTTAGTCCTGTGGCTCGCTGAAAAGAGCTCTCATGTCCGTTCCGTGACAACCTGGTTTTGCACTTTCTCCTTCTCCACAGCACTGTACCGCGCACAATAACCTTCGAAGTTCCCAACCACCCGTTCCCCAAGAGGAGTAACAGGTGTAGTTCCTGGGGTGGATGGTGATACTCTGAGTGTCTGGGGTTTTGTGTCTGGAGAGGGTATTTGGACTTCCATTCTTCACAAGCATCGTGATTTAGGGTGTTGGTAAACAAACTGAGAAAACATTCCTAGATATCCTTGGGGATATTGAAAGGTACCGTACCTAGATGAGGCCTAGCACTGCCACACACATAGCAATTGGTTCTGTTGTGGAATTGAGCGCTATATTTCATCCATTCTAACCAAACATTCATATCTGAGTAACCTGTTTTTATGGCCATAGTGTCCTCGATCGTGGGATTAGCGATGGCTACTATACCATTGGAAGAGATCATGTGGTGGTGCAGGAGGGGGTTGGACTGTTGATGTGGAGGGACCCAGTCCGGGGCAAGGTACATGTCTCACAGGCGGAATTTTCCCAGGCTCCAGGGATTCTCTGACCCCCCCTTTTTCTCACATATCCAGAATGTAAGTACCTGCATCCCCGGGTCCAGGATTTTCTAGGGTTAGGATTAGTTTCAGTGCCGTTGCCCCTGCTCTAGGTTTAAATACTTTGTCATCATCTGATTCCTGCAGTTCTTGGGTGGGGCATGTGTTTGGGGCCATTTTCAGTGTCATGCGAGTAAGAAGTGATTTAACTTTTTTATCTTTCTTGTCTAGGGCACTTTGTGGTTTGTGTCCCCAGGAAAGCCCAGTATTCCATCCCACTGATCCCCAACTACCACACTCCTGGCCCCAATAGTCATTGGTAACACACATACAGTATATATATCGTAGTTGTGTGGGATCCCATTTCTCCGGATACACTGCAAGCGGGGGCCTGGACAGGGGTTTACATCACAATAGAAGGTATAAGTTGCCACTCGAGCGTTAGAGGAATTGTACCAGAAGGTGGTTAGTTTGTTTTCCCAGCAATCTGACGTCCCATGGTAACCTGTGGAATTATGTCAATGCCCACCTGTTCCCCCACGACCTCTCGCACCATGGCAACAGCTGCCTGTTCCATTATGATAGCAACATTTTGCTCCTTAATTCCCACTCCCCAAATGAGAAGGATATATTCGATCGTGGCTGGGTTGCTTTCTGGTCTGTCTCTGGTGCACAGGTCTTTTTACAGTGGGAAGCGTGGATCCAGGTGGTCTTTCGTTCCAGCTTCACTGAAGTTGCTGTTGTGAGGAGGACCTGGAAAGGGCCATCGTATCTGGGCTCAAGTGGAGTTTTCCGAAGGAATTTCTTAACTAGTACCCAGTCTCCTGGGACCAATTGATGTGTGTCGTTGGTACTTTCGGGATCTGGAATGGAAGAGAACACCTGACCATAGATATCAGTTAATGTTTTCGAAGCACTGACATATTTTACTAGACTGTCAGACTGCAGTTGCAATTGCTGAGGGAAAAAACACCCTAGTCTGGGGGCCGTGCCGAACAATATTTCAAAGGGTGACAAATTGTGTAGGCCTCTGGGAGTATACCTGACGCTGAAAAGGGCCATGGGTAGACTTTCTGGCCAGGGCAAACCAGACTCCTGTGCCATTTTAAGCATTCTAGACTTGAGGGTACCGTTTAGTCTTTCAACTTTTCCACTGCTTTGTGGGTGGTATGGATCATGAAAAGCAAGGGTGACCCCTAGTGCGGACCAAATTTCCCTAGTTATGGTTGCGGTGAATGCAGGCCCTTGGTCACTCTCTATCACTTCAGGAACGCCAAACCTGCAGATTATTTCTGTGAGTAATTTTTTTGCTGTTGTTTTAGCAGTCATGTTAGTTACTGGGTAGGCCTTGGGCCATCCTGAAAACATGTCTACAAGGACGAGAGCATATTCATATCTTCCACTCTTAGGCATCTGAATATGGTCTATTTGGACCAGTTGGAACGGATATAAAGGCCTAGCCAGGTGTTTTGTCGGGACTTTCACTGGTCTACCAGGATTACATTTGGCGCAGATAGCACAGGATTTGCAGTACGAGGCAGTGAGAGTGGAAATGCCTGGCGCATAGTATTGTTTGCCAATGAGTGCATTCATCAATGTTTTTGAGAGGTGTGAGTGCCCATGTGCCCATTGTACCACAGTTCGATAGAGCGCCTTAGGAAGGCACACCTTATTTCTTATGCGGAGGAGTCCGTGAATGCGTGTGGCCCCCCTTTTTTCCCATTCAGCCTTTTCACTGTTTGATGCAGAGCCCTGCAACTGTGTTTTCTGCAGTTCTGAGACAGGAGTCTGTACTAGAAGTGGGACTAGCTGCTCAAGTTCCTTTTCCTGTGTCTGAGTGGCTGCCTGGTCTGCTAAATGATTTCCTCTGGCTTCTGGTGTATTAAGCTTGCCATGTGCTTTTACTTTTAGTACTGCAACCTGTTGTGGTAAAAATAGAGCGTCCATAAGGGACTGTATGGCTTTCCCATGTTTAACAGGTGTGCCTGCTGCTGTCAGGAAACCCCGGTTTCGCCATAGTACGCCAAAATCATGGGTGACACCGTACGCGTATCTTGAGTATGTGTAAATATAGGAAACAGGCTGCTTGTGTGAGTGTAGTTCCACTTTTTTTTCCTTCGGGCAGAAAGGGTGGGGGCGAGGGGGAAGTGTACAGGATTGAAAATTCACTCGTGACAGCGCAACCAGTATGATATATATATACTAAACTCGTCCGCGAAGCGGGAGCCATCCACATACAGTGTCAGGTAAGGGGCTGCGAGAGGAGTATTGCACACGGGGCCAGCGGATAAAGGGATATGGGGTCAGGGGAGTCATCAGAACCAGAGTCCATAGGGGCCTCATGGCTATCATCATCACAATCAGAATTACCCCCCTCAGGAAATGGAAGGAGAGTAGCCCGAGAAGGGTGACGTTTTACGGGAGCAGTACGGAACATTGCAGGTGCCTTGCGGAGGACAGATATTTGGGCTGGGATTGATGGAGGAAGGCAGAAATGTCATGTGGTGCCAATACTTGGAATGGCCCGTCCCAACTCGGTGCTGCCCACGTCTTTCTTTTAATTATCGTAATCCATACTTAATCAGCAGGCATCACCAGACTGTTATAACTAATATCTTGAGCTGTTAGAGAATTGGGACAAAACTTTTCAGACATTAGTAACTTTCTCATGTACATAGCCAGGTCACACTCTGTCTGTGGGGTCGTCATTAACTAGAAAATCCTATACAAAATACACATTTCTCCTTAAAAATAACAACCTGCAATCTTCTGATACAGACAGTTTGCATACTATCCATTACAAACCAAAATAAGGGGCACCTATAAGCTATTGCAGGAGGTAAAAAAAAACTCGCTCTGCCCAAAATTATATAGACAGGGTTATCCAAAGAGATTCGAAAAGTCACCGCACGTTCGGTGACTTTTCGTTCTCTTCAATTCGGTTCCTTTTGCCGATTGCATTTCGGTGACCCTGCGGTGTATTCAGCAAACAGCACAGGGTCCCCGAATTGCAGGGAAAAGCTGCCGCAAACCTGACGAAAACTAACCGAATGCACGCTGAAAACAAGCAAAAACATCTGGATTAACCTTCGAAGAAGCCGAACAGGAGCCGAACAAGAGCCGAATCACACAGAGCCGAAGCAGCTGAGACGTAGAGGAGGCAGTGAATAAATTAGAAAAACCATTTGTATGAATCTGGGAAAAAGAAACGCTGTTTGCAAAGAAACTACTAAGCGAAAATGTCTGAAATTTTCACAGGAGGTCCAGGGAATGATAATAAAGAGGGCTGTTACAAAAAAAATAAGCAAACTGAAAAAAAAAAAAATATCGGACTTTTAAAAAAAAAAAATTAAGAAAAATGCTTAAAGTATCCTAAAAAATCTATAAATAAAGAGACTTTTTGCTGCAGAATTTTATAATGAACGGTTTATTAGATATTGAATTAAAACGGGAATATTTTTAACATTGAAGCCTATGGGATTCTCCTGACTAAACTTGCCGAATTAAACCACCGAATGGCAGGGCATTAGGGGAACTTTTCACTGCTGGTTTTCATTCTCTGAATAGCCGAAGCAGTGCTTTTTCATGGGGATTTCACTGCCCTCGAACAGGCACCGAACAGGCACCGTATGTGCAGGCAATTCGACAGGATTTGGCGAATTGCCTGCTCTCTGGATAGCCGAATGGCCAGGAAAGGTAACCGAACACTGATTTTCAGCGTTCGGTTACCTTTCACAAGCAATTCGGATCTCTTTGAATAACCCTGAGAGTTGTACATTTCTTGTGTAAACTCTGTAGGGAAAGAGAAACAAACATCTGTATATTCATCGAAAATTCATCACACACTAACATTATATCACATGAAAAGACATTCACACACTGTAACCTGATATCACACGGAGACATTCGCACACACAAACACTATATCACATGGAGAGACATTCACACACTAACATTACATCACATGGAGAGACATTCACACACACTGTAACATTATATCACATGGAGAGACATACACACACACACATATCACACGGGGAGACATTCACACACTGTAACATTATATCACATGGAGAGACATTCACACACTAACATTATATCACATGGAGAGACATTCACACACTGTAACATATCACATGGAGCGACATTCACACACACACTAAAATTATATCACATGGCGAGACATTCACACACACACTAACAATATATCACATGGAGAGACATTCACACTGTAACATTATATCACATGGAGAAACATTCACACACACACTGTAACATATCACATGGAGAGACATTCACACACTAACATTATATCACATGGCGACACATTCACACACACACTAACAATATATCACATGGAGAGACATACACACACACTGTAACATGATATCACATGAAAAGACATTCACACACTGTAACCTGATATCACACGGAGACATTCGCACACACAAACACTATATCACATGGAGAGACATTCACACACTAACATTACATCACATGGAGAGACATTCACACACACTGTAACATTATATCACATGGAGAGACATACACACACACACTAACATATCACACGGGGAGACATTCACACACTGTAACATTATATCACATGGAGAGACATTCACACACTGTAACATATCACATGGAGAGACATTCACACACTGTAACATTATATCACATGGAGAGACATTCACACACTGTAACATTATATCACATGGAGAGACATTCGCACACTAACATTATATTACATGGAGAGACATTCACACACTAGCATTATATCACATGGAGAGACATTCACATACACTGTAACATTATATCACACGGAGAGACATTTACACACACTGTAACATTATATCACATGGATACATTCACACACACTAACATTATATCACATGGGGAAACATACACACACACACACTAACATATCACATGGAGAGACATTCACACACATCTAACATTATATCACATGGAGAGACATTCACACACTAACATTATATCACATGGAGAGACATTCACACACACTAACATTATATCACATGGAGAGACATTCACACACACACTGTAACATATCACATGGAGAGACATTCACACACACTAACATTATTTCACATGGAGAGACATTCACATACTGTAACATATCACATGGAGCGACATTCACACACACACCAACATTATCTCACATGTCGAGACATTCACACACAAACTAACAATATATCACATGGAGAGACATTCACACACACACTAACAATATATCACATGGAGAGACATACACACACTGTAACATTATATCACATGGAGAGACATTCACACACTGTAACATATCACATGGAGAGACATTCACACACTGTAACATTATATCACATGGAGAGACATTCACACACTGTAACATTATATCACATGGAAAGACATTCACACACTAACATTATATTACACGGAGAGACATTCACACACTAACATTATATCACATGGAGAGACATTCACATACACTGTAACATTATATCACATGGAGAGACATTCACACACACTGTAACATTATATCACACGGAGAGACATTTACACACACTGTAACATTAGATCACATGGATACATTCACACACACTAACATTATATCACATGGGGAAACATACACACACACACTAACATATCACATGGAGAGACATTCACACATATCTAACATTATATCACATGGAGAGACATTCACACACTAACATTAAATCACATGGAGAGACATTCACACACACACTGTAACATATCACATGGAGAGACATTCACACACACTAACATTATTTCACATAGAGAGACATTCACACACTGTAACATATCACATGGAGCGACATTCACACACACACCAACATTATATCACATGTCGAGACATTCACACACAAACTAACAATATATCACATGGAGAGACATTCACACACACTGTAACATAACACATGGAGAGACATTCACACACTAACATTATATCACATGGCGAGACATTCACACACACACTAACAATATATCACATGGAGAGACATACACACACTGTAACATTATATCACATGGAGGGACATTCACACACACACTAACAATATATCACATGTAGAGACATACACACACTAACATTATATTACATGGAGAGACATTCACACGCACTAACATTATACCACATGAAGAGACATTCACACACTAACATTATATCACATGGAGAGACATTCACATACACTAACATTATATGACATGGAGAGACATTCACACACACACTAACATTATTTCACATGGAAAGACATTCACACACACTGTAACATATCACATGGAGAGACATTCACACACACACTAACATTATATCACATGGCGAGACATTCACACACACACTAACAATATATCACATGGAGAGACATACACACACTGTAACATTATATCACATTATCACATGGAGAGACATTCACACACTAACATTATATCACATGGAGAGACATTCACAGACACACTGTAACATATCACATGGCGAGACATTCACAATCACACTAACAATATATCACATAGAGAGACATACACACACTGTAACATTATATCACATGGAGAGACATTCACACACTGTAACATATCACATGGAGAGACATTCACACACTAACATTATATCACATGGAGAGACATTCACATACACTGTAACATTATATCACATGGAGAGACATTCACACACACTAACATTATATCACATGGAGAGACATTCACATACACTGTAACATTATATCACATGGAGAGACATTCACACACACTGTAACATTATATCACACGGAGAGACATTCACATACACTGTAACATTATATCACATGGAGAGACATTCACACACACTAACATTATATCACATGGAGAGACATTCACATACACTGTAACATTATATCACACGGAGAGACATTCACATACACTGTAACATTATATCACATGGAGAGACATTCACACACACTAACATTATATCACATGGAGAGACATTCACATACACTGTAACATTATATCACATGGAGAGACATTCACACACACTGTAACATTATATCACACGGAGAGACATTCACACACACACACTGTAACATTATATCACATGGAGAGACATTCACACACTAACATTATATCACATGGAGAGACATTCACATACACTGTAACATTATATCACATGGAGAGACATTCACATACACTGTAACATTATATCACATGGAGAGACATTCATACACACTAACATTATATCACATGGAGAGACATACACACACACTAACATATCACATGGAGAGACATTCACACACTGTAACATATCCCATGGAGAAACATTCACACACTGTAACATGTCACATGGAGAGACATTCACACACTGTAACATATCACGTGGAGCGACATTCACACACTGTAACATATCACATGGAGCGACATTCACACACACACTAACAATATATCACATGGAGAGACGTACACACACTGTAACATTATATCACATGGAGAGACATTCACACACACACTGTAACATATCACATGGAGAGACATTCACACACACACTGTAACATATCACATGGAGAGACATTCACACACACTACCAATATATCACATGGAGAGACATACACACACTGTAACATTATATCACATCGAGAGACATTTACACACACTAACATTATATTACTGGAGAGACATTCACACACACTAACATATCACATGGAGAGACATTCACACACACACTAACAATATATCACATGAAGAGACATTCACACACACTGTAACATTATATCACACGGAGAGACATACACACACGCACACTGTAACATTATATCACATGGAGACATTCACACACACCTTCATTATATCACATGGAGAGATATTCACACACATACTAACATATAACATGGAGAGACATTCAAATAAACTGTAACATTATATCACATGGAGAGAAATTCACACACTAACATTATATCACATGGAGAGACATTCACTCTCACTATGTTTCTATCAGTAATTGAATTTAAGCAGGCATGGGATAGGCATAAGGCTATCCTAAACAAAAGATAAATCCAGGTAAAGTATCCATGTAATTGGGCGACTAGATGGGCCGAAAGGTTCTTATCTGCCCACATTTTTCTATGTTTCTATGTTTCACTCACACACACACTGTAACACTATATCACATGGAGACATTCACACACACTAACATTATATCACATGGAGAGACATTCACACACATACTAACATATCACATGGAGAGACATTCACACACTGTAACATTATATCACATGGAGAGACATTCACACACACTGTAACATTATATCACATGGAGAGACATTCACATACACAGTAACATATCACATGGAGAGACATTCACACACACTGTAACATTATATCACATGGAGAGACATTCACACACACTGTAGCATTATATCACATGGAGAGACATTCACACACACCCCTAAATGCTGCAACACTTTTTATTTCAATATATCTTCCCCTTTATCTATGGTTGGTAAGAACATGTGGATGTTGGCTTTATAAGTTCAAGGGTCCTGTCCCTATGACCCAGATTTGTGTGTGAGGTTGGTGGTGCGGATATGCTGAGTGGACAGGCAAGGTAAGGTCCTGACCCCTGGCATTGTCCAGCTGAAGCTTCTAGTCCCAGATCAGAGGGATGAGAATCAGAGGTGCCAGGCAGCAAAGACAGGAATCCAATGTGCGGGTCCAATTGGTGAGTAAACATTGTGACTATAAACTCTAATATCCCCAAAAACGTCGATGTGCTTTATAATGTCGTGGTGATATTAGATGTGGGGTTATGTGTGACTGAGACACAGTGACAGACTTTATATCACCGGCTCCTGTATGGATAAATATTAAAAGGACTAACATTTCTATTATGCAGCAAAACCCCTGAGTCAATTCAGATAAAGCAGAGCGTATGATATCATGTGATACTACTTATATAGCATTTAATATACATGTTCCAGCCTGCAACATGGAGACGTTTCTATCATCTGCTCCCTCTGAAGCCAATACTTATATACACTATATAGAATGTCCATATTACAGTATATACCACCTGCTCCTGTTTATATGCAGAGACACTGGGAATATAGTGTAATATCCTGCATTTATATGGAATGTCCATATTACAGTATATACCACCTGCTCCTGTTTATATGCAGAGACACTGGGAATATAGTGTAATATCCTGCATTTATATGGAATGTCCATATTACAGTATATACCACCTGCTCCTGTTTATATGCAGAGACACTGGGAATATAGTGTAATATCCTGCATTTATATGGAATGTCCATATTACAGTATATATTACCTGCTCCTGTTTATATGCAGAGACACTGGGAATATAGTGTAATATCCTGCATTTATATGGAATGTCCATATTACAGTATATACCACCTGCTCCTGTTTATATGCAGAGACACTGGGAATATAGTGTAATATCCTGCATTTATATGGAATGTCCATATTACAGTATATATTACCTGCTCCTGTTTATATGCAGAGACACTGGGAATATAGTGTAATATCCTGCATTTATATGGAATGTCCATATTACAGTATATACCACCTGCTCCTGTTTATATGCAGAGACACTGGGAATATAGTGTAATATCCTGCATTTATATGGAATGTCCATATTACAGTATATATTACCTGCTCCTGTTTATATGCAGAGACACTGGGAATATAGTGTAATATCCTGCATTTATATAGAATGTCCATATTACAGTATATATTACCTGCTCCTGTTTATATGCAGAGACACCGGGAATATAGTGTAATATCCTGCATTTATATGGAATGTCCATATTACAGTATATACCACCTGCTCCTGTTTATATGCAGAGACACCGGGAATATAATGTAATATCCTGCATTTATATGGAATGTCCATATTACAGTATATACCACCTGCTCCTGTTTATATGCAGAGACACCGGGAATATAGTGTAATATCCTGCATTTATATGGAATGTCCATATTACAGTATATACCACCTGCTCCTGTTTATATGCAGAGACACCGGGAATATAATGTAATATCCTGCATTTATATGGAATGTCCATATTACAGTATATACCACCTGCTCCTGTTTATATGCAGAGACACTGGGAATATAGTGTAATATCCTGCATTTATATGGAATGTCCATATTACAGTATATATTATCTGCTCCTGTTTATATGCAGAGACACTGGGAATATAGTGTAATATCCTGCATTTATATGGAATGTCCATATTACAGTATATACCACCTGCTCCTGTTTATATGCAGAGACACTGGGAATATAGTGTAATATCCTGCATTTATATGGAATGTCCATATTACAGTATATACCACCTGCTCCTGTTTATATGCAGAGACACCGGGAATATAGTGTAATATCCTGCATTTATATGGAATGTCCATATTACAGTATATATTATCTGCTCCTGTTTATATGCAGAGACACTGGGAATATAGTGTAATATCCTGCATTTATATGGAATGTCCATATTACAGTATATACCACCTGCTCCTGTTTATATGCAGAGACACTGGGAATATAGTGTAATATCCTGCATTTATATGGAATGTCCATATTACAGTATATACCACCTGCTCCTGTTTATATGCAGAGACACCGGGAATATAGTGTAATATCCTGCATTTATATGGAATGTCCATATTACAGTATATACCACCTGCTCCTGTTTATATGCAGAGACACTGGGAATATAGTGTAATATCCTGCATTTATATGGAATGTCCATATTACAGTATATATTATCTGCTCCTGTTTATATGCAGAGACACTGGGAATATAGTGTAATATCCTGCATTTATATGGAATGTCCATATTACAGTATATACCACCTGCTCCTGTTTATATGCAGAGACACTGGGAATATAGTGTAATATCCTGCATTTATATGGAATGTCCATATTACAGTATATACCACCTGCTCCTGTTTATATGCAGAGACACCGGGAATATAGTGTAATATCCTGCATTTATATGGAATGTCCATATTACAGTATATACCACCTGCTCCTGTTTATATGCAGAGACACTGTGAATATAGTGTAATATCCTGCATTTATATGGAATGTCCATATTACAGTATATACCACCTGCTCCTGTTTATATGCAGAGACACTGGGAATATAGTGTAATATCCTGCATTTATATGGAATGTCCATATTACAGTATATACCACCTGCTCCTGTTTATATGCAGAGACACTGTGAATATAGTGTAATATCCTGCATTTATATGGAATGTCCATATTACAGTATATACCACCTGCTCCTGTTTATATGCAGAGACACTGGGAATATAGTGTAATATCCTGCATTTATATGGAATGTCCACATTACAGTATATACCACCTGCTCCTGTTTATATGCAGAGACACTGGGAATATAGTGTAATATCCTGCATTTATATAGAATGTCCATATTACAGTATATACCACCTGCTCCTGTTTATATGCAGAGACACTGGGAATATAGTGTAATATCCTGCATTTATATGGAATGTCCATATTACAGTATATACCACCTGCTCCTGTTTATATGCAGAGACACTGTGAATATAGTGTAATATCCTGCATTTATATGGAATGTCCATATTACAGTATATACCACCTGCTCCTGTTTATATGCAGAGACACTGGGAATATAGTGTAATATCCTGCATTTATATGGAATGTCCATATTACAGTATATACCACCTGCTCCTGTTTATATGCAGAGACACTGTGAATATAGTGTAATATCCTGCATTTATATGGAATGTCCATATTACAGTATATACCACCTGCTCCTGTTTATATGCAGAGACACTGTGAATATAGTGTAATATCCTGCATTTATATGGAATGTCCACATTACAGTATATACCACCTGCTCCTGTTTATATGCAGAGACACTGGGAATATAGTGTAATATCCTGCATTTATATAGAATGTCCATATTACAGTATATACCACCTGCTCCTGTTTATATGCAGAGACACTGGGAATATAGTGTAATATCCTGCATTTATATGGAATGTCCATATTACAGTATATACCACCTGCTCCTGTTTATATGCAGAGACACTGGGAATATAGTGTAATATCCTGCATTTATATGGAATGTCCATATTACAGTATATACCACCTGCTCCTGTTTATATTTATTTATTTATTTATTTATAAAGGATTTTACCAGGAAGGATACATTGAGATTTCTCTCGTTTTCAAGTATGTCCTGGGTTCGAGAACATTGAGTGGTTACAGAAATACAAAATAGTAAAATGCAAGATATTAACACAGGACCAAATATACAGATTAACAGAAAAATAAATATGTAGGAAATAAAGTCATTATGATACATGTTTACAGGTGCATTCCGTATTGAGGTATGTTAATAGGGAAGTCTTAAGGGACTTTAGATTGGGGGAAGATTTGATGGTGTCTGGGAGGTTATTCCAGATTTGCGGTGCTCTGTAGGAAAATGAGGATCGAGACACTTTCTTTTTGTATTGTGGTATTGCAAGTAAGGTGCTGGTCCTGGATCTGAGGTTATAGGATGAGGGAACTGCTGGGGGAAGCAGCATATTCAGGTAGGGTGGTAGCTTCCCAGAAAAGCTCTTAAACACCAGGTTGGAAAGGTGAAGGGTGCGTCTAGAGTCCAGCGATGGCCAGTTTAGTTCTTTTAACATGTCACAATGGTGGGTCATGTAGTTACATTGTAGCACAAAGCGGCAGAATGAGTTATACAATGTAGTAAGTTTCTGGAGGTGTGTTTGCGGGGCGGCTGCATACACTACATCTCCGTATTCAATGGCTGGCATAAGCATTTGTTGTACAATCTGCTTTCTTACCGCGGGGCTCAGGCAGGATTTGTTTCTGTACAGGGCACCTAGTTTGGGGTAAAGTTTAGATGAGAGTTTTTCGATGTGGGGGCCAAAAGATAGATTTGGGTCTAACCACATACCTAGGTATTTGAGAGAGGTGACTGTGGTCAGTGTGCCGTTTGATTTTGTCCCAACACATAGATGGGGTGTTTGCAATTTGTGTAGTTTAGGTGCAGTTCCAAAGAGCATTGTAACCGTTTTGTCAGTATTTAGAAAAAGTTTGTTATTTGCGATCCACTTTTCTACCCCTGTGAATTCTTCTTGCAGCACGGCCTCCAGCTGCGGGAGATTTGGTTTGCTGGTATAGATTACCGTGTCGTCTGCGTACATGTGTACAGTTGAAGCTTTGCAGACATTGGGCAGATCGTTTATGAATATTGTGAATAGCAGGGGGCCAAGTATCGAGCCTTGGGGTACACCGCACGTGACTGGGAGGGGAAGGGAAGTGCTGTCAGAAATGGACACAAATTGAGACCTGTCAGACACATATGATTGGAACCAGGTTAACGTACTATCACCAATACCAGAGTTTTTAAGTTTTTGTAATAGGATGCCATGGTCTACTGTGTCAAAAGCCTTGGCAAAGTCAAGGAAGATGGCTCCAGTTAGATTTCCTTGTTCCATGCCAGCTTGGATATCATTACAAACTTTTAAAAGGGCAGTTGTAGTTGAATGGTTTGGACGAAAGCCTGATTGATCTGGGGTTAAATAGTTCTGATACTGATAATAATCACGTAATTGAGTGTAGACACATTTTTCCAGAATTTTTGACATTACAGGGAGCAGTGATATTGGGCGGTAGTTGGATACCAAAGTATTGTCTCCACTTTTATGGATAGGTACCACCCTTGCAGTCTTCCAGAGTATGGGTATGTATCCAGTTGCCAGTGATTCATTAATCAGGGTTGCGACAGGTTTAGCAATTGCTGGTGCACTGATTTTCAGCAGCATTGCTGGGATTTGATCAGGTCCAGACTGGTATTTCATTTTTTGGTTACGGAGAAGTTTAGTGATGGCACCGACAGGCACAGGCCTAAAACTGAATAGGTCTGGGTTACGGGGTTTTTGCACTGTTGGTGGGTCCTGACCTTCGTGCGGCCTTTCTGATTGCGTTTCATTTCCTAGCTTAGCAATGAGGGTGGTGGCGCATCCAACAAAATAATTATTAAAAGCATTTGCTACATCTAGGGGGTGTTGTACAGTTTGGTTGTTTACTTTTAAAGCAGCTGGTTGGGAGTGGCTGGGGGGTGCTTGTATGTTACTTATGATTTTCCAAAAATTTCTGGGGTTTGATATGTTATTGTTTAAATTTTCATTGAAGTATTGGGCTTTAGCCATTTTTGTTTCTTTTGTGCATTCATTCCGGCATTTTCGGTATTCACAGTGATCGTTCATGGATCCAGTACTCTTGAACTTTGACCACAGGGAGTCTCTAAACTGGTACATATGCGTGAGGTCAGCTGTAACCCAGGGGAGATGGGCCCCTTTTACTCGCACTTTATGCAGCGGGGCATGGGAATTCCAGACTTGCAGGAGCTCAGACTGAAAGTATTCAACTGCACAGTCTAGGTCTGGGATTAGGTTTAGCCTGTACCAGGGGAGCTGTTTGAGATTACTTAGGAAGGATTCAAGAATAAATTTCTTGAAAGACCTGGTGGTTATTACCTTTGGGGGAGATTTCAAGGCCTTTATTTTGCGCACGCAATACACTAGACAATGGTCACTAAAGCTATTAGCAAGAACGCCTGCCTCCTGTATTCTATCAGGAGATGAGGAGAGAATCCAGTCCAGAAAGGTATGGTTAGGGCTTTTCATATTAATGCGAGTGGGGGAGGAGATTAATTGAGTTAGCTGCAAAGTTTTAAACAGTGTGCAGTGTTTATTGTTTTTAGGATTTAGCCAATCTGTATTAAAATCGCCGAGGACCAGCAGTTCACTTTTTTGGTTTTGGGCAAGTAGGTTATTAAGGATTTGAGATATGTCAGAGAGGGAGTGCACTGGAGCGCTCGGTGGACGATACAACCCAGCAACAATGATTGATTTACTGAATGGGATCTCAATTATACCAGAGAGGAAATCAAAGGTGACAGGAGAGCTAGAAGTCTGTAAGGGGGGTGAACTTTATGGACTCAACATAAATAACAATTCCCCCTCCTCTCTTTGCTCTGTCTTTTCTATAACATGAATACCCCTGTATTGATATGGCAGAGTCTGGTACTTTTGGGGTTAACCATGACTCTGTGAGCACAAAGACTTTGGGTTTGTAATAGCAGCACCAAGCCTGAAGCTCATCCAATTTAGGGAGTAAACTCCGGATGTTACAGTGCACAAATGAGAGGCCTTTTTTAGTGGGGAGACTAAAGGTTGTGTCACCTATAGGACCAGGGTTAGATTGCACATCGTTTGCCAGGGAAAGTAGCAGAATGAATAGAAATTTGGACAGAGTTTTCTTTTGGTGATACTGTAATTGCACAGTATTAAATCTCTGTGTGGGGGTAGGAGGGCTGGACTTTAGCACTCTCCACCAGCACTCAGCTGACAGGTTAGAAGAACCAAGTAGGCTGGGATGTATAGGGACTTGATTTCCATCCTGGGGCAATTGGAAAGGTGTATAGAGGGCGAGGGTAGCTTTGGAGAGAAGGGAGGCGAGAGAAAAGAGAAGTAGTAGTGGTATATACATTATAGAGAAAGGTGGGGGCGAGAGTAGAGGAAGCAGGGATTTAATGAGGGAATGTATTGCAGCTGTGTAAGAAGTGTGATAGGAGGGTATAAATCAAATGAAAACTGTGGGGTGGGTGGGTGTGGGGAGGGTAGGGTGGGAACAAAGTCCAGGAGAAACCAGAGTGAGTTGCTGCCTGGGTCTGATGGGTGGGGAAGCGACGTAAGAATGCTTGCTGAGAGAGTGCAGAGACACTGTGAATATAGTGTAATATCCTGCATTTATATGGAATGTCCATATTACAGTTTATACCACCTGCTCCTGTTTATATGCAGAGACACCGGGAATATAGTGTAATATCCTGCATTTATATGGAATGTCCATATTACAGTATATATTACCTGCTCCTGTTTATATGCAGAGACACTGGGAATATAGTGTAATATCCTGCATTTATATGGAATGTCCATATTACAGTATATACCACCTGCTCCTGTTTATATGCAGAGACACTGGGAATATAGTGTAATATCCTGCATTTATATAGAATGTCCATATTACAGTATATACCACCTGCTCCTGTTTATATGCAGAGACACTGGGAATATAGTGTAATATCCTGCATTTATATGGAATGTCCATATTACAGTATATATTACCTGCTCCTGTTTATATGCAGAGACACTGGGAATATAGTGTAATATCCTGCATTTATATGGAATGTCCATATTACAGTATATACCACCTGCTCCTGTTTATATGCAGAGACACTGGGAATATAGTGTAATATCCTGCATTTATATGGAATGTCCATATTACAGTATATACCACCTGCTCCTGTTTATATGCAGAGACACTGGGAATATAGTGTAATATCCTGCATTTATATGGAATGTCCATATTACAGTATATACCACCTGCTCCTGTTTATATGCAGAGACACTGGGAATATAGTGTAATATCCTGCATTTATATGGAATGTCCACATTACAGTATATACCACCTGCTCCTGTTTATATGCAGAGACACTGGGAATATAGTGTAATATCCTGCATTTATATGGAATGTCCACATTACAGTATATACCACCTGCTCCTGTTTATATGCAGAGACACTGGGAATATAGTGTAATATCCTGCATTTATATGGAATGTCCATATTACAGTATATATCACCTGCTCCTGTTTATATGCAGAGACACTGGGAATATAGTGTAATATCCTGCATTTATATGGAATGTCCATATTACAGTATATATTACCTGCTCCTGTTTATATGCAGAGACACTGGGAATATAGTGTAATATCCTGCATTTATATACACATAGACAATAACATTATTCTTACATAACAAAGATTACACAAACACTCTGCACACGAGAAAGCAAGGTAATAATATTAGAACCTCAGGCCTGCACCTTCCAAATACATCTCCAGGTCCACACACCCCAAATCCAAAGTGCCGAACCTCACATATCTCCCCTCCCCTTCTAGATCGGCAGGGCGAGCTTAGATCCCAAACGCATCACTTGTCTCTGACAAGACCTCTCACCGTGTCCCTTTGCTGCGCCATTTGTAAAGTTCCAGGGTGCTGTCCAAAACCACCATCAGAGGGGTCTGATGATCGCAGCAAGGTATCCCTGGCCCATAGTCCCAGGGCAAGCCACCCCTCTTGTCCATTGAGTCCAAAGATTCACTGCAGTAGTGTGGGACAGGTAACAAAGAGACAAAATGTTTATTAGTGGATACACTGGGATTCCTCCCCACATCTTTCTCCAGGATATTTCTGTAGACCCAGGATCAGAACTCCATCAGCATTTACAGTCCCCAGTCTCTCACTCTGCTGACGCCTCCTCCCAATCATTCAAAAGAAACCCAGCCCACAACAAACCCCTCAATCCCCAAGTGGTGCAATTTTTCTTGGGACCAGGAACACCATAGCCTCTCAGGGTGGTCGCTCACCGGTCGTGCTGGTCCCCTGGGCAGGTGGGACAAGGTTTCCTCTCTGGCAGCACCTTGGTTGGTAGAGGTGGAGTACTGGGGGGTCTCATCTTCCTCTCAGAGCAGTTTGTTCAGCTCCAGCAGCACTGGGTACACTCGCTCCTCTGTGCAAAATATAACAGGGGGGACTCGACCCCCTGTTGTGCTGCTCCCTTCCGGAGTGGGCACGTGCGTTCTGGTCACTTATAGCAGGGACAGCTTGTGTTGAAGCTGTAGGCACTGTACTTGTGTCCCCTTGAGCTCAGCCTTCAGGTGGCTGGCAGTGCCCTAGTGCTCTTGTGCCATTACACCTAGTTGGTGTGTCAGGAGGCTCACCTCCGCCTTGCTTGCCTGGGTTTGAGCGAGGCTCTCATTCCGAGCTGCGTCAGTTTCTTGCAGCTGGTGCTGGCACAGCTGGAGTTGGTTCTGGGGCAGCTGTATTTCCTCTTCCTGCTCACAGTCCCGTGCCTGCATAGTGTCTCGGGAGAGCTGTGTCTGCTCTCAGTGCTTCAGGCGAATTCGACAGGTAGTCATCTGTGTAAACGAGAGAAATCTCAATGTATCCTTCCTGGTAAAATACTTTAGATATAAATATGTAGCGCAGTGCTGGTTCGCTGCTCGGTTTCTAGCTGGCCATCCAGCTGCTCGACCATTATACAGGAGCCGTGCTCCAGCTTCGCTATGTGAGCATGGGCTCCACTGGGCAGGGTGTGGGTAGAGTCCTCGCAGGCCCAAAGCTGAGCTGACAATTGTGGTATAGTGGCTGCCTGTTCTTGCGCTTCAGTGCAGCAGCAATCTCTCTCCTCCGTGACAGCTCGCAGCTTATTTTAATGGTCTTCTAATGTCTCTGTCAGGGCCAATAGCATCACGCAATGCAGCCTGTAATGAGCTGATCAGACCATCCATGGTCTGTGTGGCCCCATCTCTCATGAGGGGAACAGCCTGGGTGCCAGCCTCCCCGGTGACCCGATCAGGGCCGTCTTTAATATTGACTGGGCCCTGGGCAAACATTTTCTTGGGCCCCTCCATGCAATTTTGTTCTCCACCACAACACCCTAAAAAATAAATAAATAAAAACCACACGGGGGCTGGTCTCAAAAAAACAAAATCATTTTATTTTTTTTACAATTACACATCATATACACATACTGTAAAAAATCTATAACACACTATCTCTGTGCACACATATATACACATGCTATATACACGTACCATTGTATGCGCAACCTGTATACACATACACATCTTATACATCAGAGGGTACAATATATACAACAGAGGGTTGTGGTAAATGGAGTTTATTCGGCGCAAGGTCTTGTTACCAGTGGGGTACCTCAGGGGTCAGTACTTGGACCCATTCTATTTAATATTTTTATTAGTGATATTGCAGAAGGTATTAATGGAAAAGTATGTCTTTTTGCTGATGACACAAAGATTTGCAACAGGGTTGACGTTCCTGGAGGGATCAGCCAAATGACAAATGATTTAGGTAAACTAAAAAAATGGTGGGAGCTGTGGCAATTGAGTTTTAATGTGGATAAGTGCAAGATAATGCACCTGGGACGTAAAAACCCAAGGGCTGAATATAGAATATTTGATACATCTGAGGGTTGGGATTTAGGGGTCATTATTTCAGAGGATCTAAGGGTAAGTAGTCACTGTAATAGAGCAGCAGGAAATGCTGGCAGAATGCTTGGAAATGCTGGCAGAATGCTTGGTTGTGTAGGGAGAGCCTGTATTAGCAGTAGGAAAAGGGAAGTGCTCATGCCACTGTACAGAGCACTGGTGAGACCTCACTTGGAGTACTGTGTGCAGTACTGGAGACCGTATCTCCAGAAGGATATAGACATCTTAGAGAGAGTTCAGAGAAGGGCTACTAAAATGGTGTACGGCTTGAAGGAGAAAAGTTACCAGGAAAGGCTTAATGATCTTAACATGTACAGCTTGGAAAAAAGACGAGACAGAGGAGATATGACAGAAACATTTAAATACGTAAAGGGAATCCACAAGGTAGAGGAAGGGAGTATATTTAAAAGGAAACAAAGTAGCAAAACAAGAGGACATAGTCTTAGATTAGAGGGGCAAAGGTTTAAAAGTAACATCAGGAAGCATTATTTTACTGAGAGGGTGGTGGATACATGGAACAGCCTTCCAGTAGAAGTGGTAGAGGCCAAAACAGTAATTGAATTTAAGCAAGCATGGGATAGGCATAAGGCTATCCTAAACAAAAGATAAATCCAGGTAAAGTATCCATGTAATTGGGCGACTAGATGGGCCGAAAGGTTCTTATCTGCCGACATTTTTCTATGTTTCTATTTATAAAAACATTAGTGGTCTGTAAAAGAATAATAGTCATAATGAAGATACAGTGATTTGCTCCGTATAAAAATCTTCATCCAAAGGACACTTGAAGTGACAAAGAATAGCGACACACCAACATGGCTTGATTGTTTTCACTGGTTTATACCAGCTCCTTGTATGCCAAGCAGGTGAAGTCGTGATAGTCCTTTGACAAAGTGCTTGATTGCATTTTACCTGTGTTTTAGCATTGACTCAGGTGCGCACTTGAAAATCTCCCTGATCCTCTGATGACAGTCACTATGTCCTTATAATCTTCAGATTTACAAGTCCCAAAATGATGACAATGAAAGTATACTGATATATCAATAAAAATATGGAAAGAGGACTGAGAGGGTGCGTCTACACACAAAAATCATCACGCATTCAGGCATGAAACTGAAAAAATAAACAGTTAGTTTTTGTAAAGAAAAATACACAGATAAAGACATCTCCTAATTTATGACCAGCCAAAATCAAAAATAATATTCCCCAAACCTGACTAAAAGCATAGATATTACTCCATATCTCTTCCCTCGAAGGTTTTATTTATAAAAACTTAATGAAACTCTAACTCTGCAGCCAAAACACTGACGAGCGCATTCTCCCATTTTTAAAACTCTGTTAAATCGGTGACCAATGACTCCACCAATTAAAATGAAAAGAAAAATTGTTACAAAACAACTTTTATAATACTCTAACAATTTTTTGTTTTAAAATCAGGGCTAACAGATACATTGAGATTTCTCTGGTTTTCAGGAAGGATACATTGAGATTTCTCTGGTTTTCAGGAAGGATACATTGAGATTTCTCTGGTTTTCAGGAAGGATACATTGAGATTTCTCTGGTTTTCAGGAAGGATACATTGAGATTTCTCTGGTTTTCAGGAAGGATACATTGAGATTTCTCTGGTTTTCCAGGAAGGATACATTGAGATTTCTCTGGTTTTCAGGAAGGACACATTGATATTTCTCTGGTTTTCAGGAAGGACACATTGATATTTCTCTGGTTTTCAGGAAGGACACATTGATATTTCTCTGTTTTTCAGGAAGGACACATTGATATTTCTCTGGTTTTCAGGAAGGACACATTGATATTTCTCTGGTTTTCAGGAAGGATACATTGATATTTCTCTGGTTTTCAGGATGGATACATTGAGATTTCTCTGGTTTTCAGGAAGGACACATTGAGATTTCTCTGGTTTTCAGGAAGGATACATTGAGATTTCTCTGGTTTTCAGGAAGGACACAGATTTCTCTGGTTTTCAGGAAGGACACATTGAGATTTCTCTGGTTTTCAGGAAGGATACATTGAGATTTCTCTGGTTTTCAGGAAGGACAAAGATTTCTCTGGTTTTCAGGAAGGATACATTGAGTTTTCTCTGGTTTTCAGGAAGGATACATAAAGATTTCTCTGGTTTTCAGGAAGGACACAGATTTCTCTGGTTTTCAGGAAGGACACATTGAGATTTCTCTGGTTTTCCAGGAAGGATACATTGAGATTTCTCTGGTTTTCAGGAAGGATACATTGAGATTTCTCTGGTTTTCCAGGAAGGATACATTGAGATTTCTCTGGTTTTCAGGAAGGACACATTGATATTTCTCTGGTTTTCAGGAAGGACACATTGATATTTCTCTGGTTTTCAGGAAGGACACATTGATATTTCTCTGGTTTTCAGGAAGGACACATTGATATTTCTCTGGTTTTCAGGAAGGATACATTGATATTTCTCTGGTTTTCAGGATGGATACATTGAGATTTCTCTGGTTTTCAGGAAGGACACATTGAGATTTCTCTGGTTTTCAGGAAGGATACATTGAGATTTCTCTGGTTTTCAGGAAGGATACATTGAGATTTCTCTGGTTTTCAGGAAGGACACAGATTTCTCTGGTTTTCAGGAAGGATACATTGAGATTTCTCTGGTTTTCAGGAAGGATACATAAAGATTTCTCTGGTTTTCAGGAAGGACACAGATTTCTCTGGTTTTCAGGAAGGACACATTGAGATTTCTCTGTTTTTTCAGGAAGGACACATTGAGATTTCTCTGGTTTTCAGTATGTCTTGGGTGGCGAGTATGTACCGTTAGGTGTCTTGCCCAAGGACACTTACTGGGGAGGTGTTCTGGCAGGGATCGAACCTGTGTCTCCACGGTTACAGAGCAGTGATACCTCTACTCCACCCAGCCGGTACTCGCCTCCACATTATACTTTATGACTGGAGAAAGCTCCAGAACTGGCAGCTTCTAGTTCCAGAGGTGAGGCCTGCTTAGGCTGGGGTCAGACGAACGCAGTGCGAACGCACGTGCAGCCGCACTTAATCACGGCCGTAGTAGCAGCAAATGACGGCCAATGACGGGCAATATACGAAGTACGGCCGCACGAAAGTTTTTTTTCGAGGGGGGGGGGAGAAAAGCGAGCTTTTAAAAGGTTGAGGGAGTGCAAGGGAGGCCCCATCCTTAGGTTCAGTAAGGGGCCCCAAGATTTCTGATGGCTCCCCTGCCTCCTGCTACCAAGCATCCCCTGCCCTCTGTTTCCTGTCTCGTGTTGTATGCAAGTCTCCCTGCCAGACGAACGCATTTTTTCGAGATTGTGATACCGCTAGTACTGACACACAGAGTGCGCTGCGTCCGCTAGAGGCGTGTGTGTGTGATTAGGAGACGTCAGACGCTGCTAATGTACGGCCAACATAACGTCCAGACGCAAAAAGGGTTTTATTGATGATCCGTACAAAATCACGGACGACAATGCGCATCGTATGACCGCTATCACGTATTCCGTGAAACAATTCGTCCAAACAGATTTTTTTCACAGACAACGCTAAAAATGCGTTTGTCTAACCCTAGCCTTAGCGGGAGGGAATCCACGTGATCCAGGGGTGGACGGGGTGGATCTAAAGCAATGAACAAGAGGGAAAGACGCAGCATACACAACACTCCATAAAGAACGCACCAGGGAACGATACATCACAGATATCAGGGAATACCCTACATCTCCTACAAGGGGTACTGGGTGACATGGACATAGGAGAGAGCTGGGGGACATTTTAAAATATCCCACACCTCCCAATTGCATCTCTAGGTCCATGTACCAAGTCCTAAGTATCTACCATCACACACTGGTGGATCCAGGAGAAGGCACTTGCCGACGGAGTGTCATGGTCCTGGCAGAGGGGAATAGGGTATGAGCCCGATGTGCGGTGATAAACAAGCTGAGCCACGTAACTGGAGTAAACAACAATATGGACAGGGCAGGAATGGAGATGTCTAGGGAGGCAATGCAGGGAGGAACCAGACACAGGGAGACTTGCATACAACACGAGACAGGAAACAGAGGGTACGGGATGCTTGGTAGCAGGAGGCAGGGGAGCCATCAGAAATCTTGGGGCCCCTTACTGAACCTAAGGATGGGGCCTCCCTTGCACTCCCTCAACCTTTTAAAAGCTCGCTTTTCTCCCCCCCCCCCCCGGAAAAAAAACCAAAACGTAAATGACAAAGTTCCACAGCAATAATCTGTTTTATGTGGATAATAATGACAGTGCAAGCCATTAGTGAACAGAAGTCATGTTCCTAGAAGAGAACACACAGAACAGAACAGGAAACGCATCACAGGAAACAAGTGCCATAGAGATAAATCATAGAGTTGCATATAAACAAAACATAACACTCATAACATCTCCCTCTTAATATTAATAAATGATCATTGTGAAATTTAGATGAATCCTTGTAATAACATATTTACAGGTTAAGTCTTTTGGGCGGTTGTGAATGTCTACCACTGCGGGTGAAGACTGGCCCTCGTATAGAGAGTTTCTCAGCCCTCTCAGAGGTTACTGGGCTCTTCTCACCACTTACCGGCATGCTCTGCCATTCACTCCCGTCCGATATATCCGCTTGCTCCGGACTGTCCGTAGTATTAGTCTGTGGCATCATCTCTGCACATTCCTTACTGCCAATTGGTGAATTTGCCTTTGCAGTACCAGGCGAGTCTGGCCTGACAACTGGATAATGTGAATCAGGCTTTTCAGCCACACGCAGATCCACACTATTGCGCCGATAGAGAGTTCCATCAATGTCCACAAGATAGGAGCGTGGTGCAACATTTTGCAGACAAGTACCCATTCTCCAACGACTTGTTCTATCTCCAGGCAGTGGTTTCATACGGATTCGTTCCCCAATATTTAATTCAGGCAAATCTCTTGCAGGTGTGTCATATTGTGCCTTGAACACTTGCCTCTTAAGCCGTAACTTTTCTGGTACCCCTTGTATCACAGACGGTTCAAGTAGCTTGTTGGCCACAGGTAAGGAAGTCTTTAATCTTCGTGACAGCAGTCTCTGTGCTGGGCTACTATCCATGCCCACAGTTGGAGTGTTCCTCCAGTGTAAGATTGCCTTCCACTGGTCTTTACCATCACTTTGTGCTTTCTTGCATAAGTTTTTTTACAATCTTCACTGCAGATTCAGCTTTGCCGTTAGCCTGTGGATGACGTGGTGAGGAAGTTACATGCTCAAATTCCCATTCAAAGGCAAATTTTCTGAATTGTAAGCTTGAGAACTGAGGGCCATTATCAGAAATCACTTTATCAGGTTGGCCATGACGTGCAAACTGTGCCTAGCACCTCTTAACTAGTTTCAGTGGATAAGTCAGGAAGCAGTTCAATTTCCCAGAAGTCTGAGTAATGATCAACTAAAATCAGGTACTCTTTTCCCGCATAGTTGAATAAGTCCATACTGACAATCTGCCAAGGACGTGTAGGTATCTCATGCGACATCATGGTCTCTTTTTGTTGCAAGTGTGCAAATTCATTGCAAGTGGGACAATTACTGACAAAATCTTTGATTTCACCTTGCATATTAGGCCAGTAAAGCGTATCGCGAGCTTGTCTGTAGCACGCCGCACCCCCAATGTGGCTTGAGTGAATGCGTAATAACATTTCTGCTCTCAGTGACCTTGGCACTAGAACTCTTGGGCCTTTGTACAAAATGCCATTTTGTACGCTGATCTCATCTCATCAAAGACCAATACTCCTTCACAATTGCAGGTGCTGTATCCTTATCATCAGGCCACCCGTTTAGAACAATTGACTTTAGCGCTTGTAAAGTTTCATCTCGGTCTGTGTGCTGTTGAAGCTGATGTAGACGCTGATCTGTGACGTTAAGATAATCTGCTTGATTGACTTCAGCAAAGAAAAGTTGTTCCTGCTGCAGCAAACAAACTGTATGGTGCCCATGCTCATTTCTGGGTGTCACATGAGTCGTAGTAGCTCTGCTCAGGGTATCACTGATGTACATTTGACTTCCTGGCTTGTAGACCACATCGAGGTTGTAATGCTGCATTGTAAGCATCATGCTCTGCAAACGCTTGGGAGCACACAAGAGAGACTTCTTAAATATGGCTATTAGTGGTTTGTGATCTGTTTCAGCTGTGATTGTATCCCGGCCATAAAGATAGTGATGGAAGCGCTGACAGGCAAACACAATACTTAAACATTCTTTTTCAATTTGAGCATAATTTTGCTCGGCTGATGAAAGTGCTCTGGACGCATATGTAACTGGCTGCTCCTCTTGCAGTAGACAACATCCTAGGCCATTTTTGCTTGAATCACTTTGTATTGAAACAGGCTTTGTGACATCATAATATTTCAACACCGGAGCGGCAGTGACCAATTGTTTTATCTTCTCCACTGCCTGGTCATGTTTGGGAAGCCAGTGCCACACTGCATCCTTATCCAGAAGTCTTCTTAATGGCTCACACACCTCAGACAGGTGTGGCATGAATTTAGCTAGATATGTGACAAAGCCAATAAAACGCTGTAATGCGTTGGCATCGGAAGGCTGTGGCATGTCCACAATGGCTCAATCTTATCAGGGTCTGCTTTTAAGCCTTGTGAGGACAGGATATGTCCATGGAAATGGACTTCTTGCACCTTGAACTGCAATTTCTTTACGCTGAGTCTCAGCCTCACCTGCCTGCAACAATCCAGTAGTGCTAGTAGCTTCTCATCATGGTCATGTGCAGCTTCTTCACCTGTATCACCGCAGCCAACTATGAGAATGTCATCGGCTATTGGCTCAATTCCATCGAGCCCACATAATAGTTCATGCTGCTTTCGCTGATATACCTCCGGTGCTACAGAGACTCCAAATGGCAGTTTGAGCCATCTTTTTCTGCCGCAAGGAGTCCAGAATGTGGTCATGTAGCTACTCTTTTCATCTAGTTTGCACCAAAAAAAGGCATCTCTAGCATCAACAAGGGTAAAAATCCGTGCTTTGGGTAGTTTGTGCAAAACATCGTCAAGTGTTGGCATTAAGTAGTGTGACCGTCTCAGGGCCATATTCAAAAACTTGGGATCGATGCAAATTCTGATCTTCTCAGGCTTCCTAATAACTACCATGTTGCTTATCCAATCCGTAGGCTCTGATACTGAAATAATATGCCCTTCAGCTTCATACTTATCCAGTTGCGCTTTGACCTGCGGCTTAAATGGCTACTGGCACATTGCGTGGTGCACATTGTACTGGTGGAATGGTAGGGTCAAGTTCAAAGTGAACCTCTCCTGGAACAGATATTATGGGGCCATCAAACACATCACTATAGACTTTGAGGATTTGCGGTTTTGTCAGTGGCCTAGTCAAGGATTTCGCAGACAGATCATCGACATTATGGAGCTCATCAGGAATGGTGAACTTCATCAGACCCAGGTGCTCACATGTTGAACCAGACAGTAGCGGTTTCTGATCGGCCTCCACAATCTCAAATTCAAGTTTGTGCATATGTCCACGTATGCAGCATTCTGTTCGGAAACGTCCCAATGATTCCATTAACTCCCCTGAATATAATTTCAATTTGGTGCCACTAGGCTGAAGAGGTGCCCTAGGTGCCAGTTTCATTTTATCTTTTAAACCCATAACATTACACGTTGCACCCGAGTCCAGCTGGCAGGGTTGGCATATATTATTTAGTATGTGATTTACAAACCATTTTTGTCCTTTAGATTGTACAGCACCAATGCATTCCTTCATGTAAACCACATCTGTGCTAAGCAAGTGTGCATCCTCAAGATCTGACCTGTGCTCAACCGTGTGCAGGTTCCTTGCTTCTCTTTTACTCCAGCAAAATGATTTAATCTACCACATGCGTAGAAGCAGCGCAGATTCAAGAGCTTCTGACACCATGTTTTATGTGGATAATAATGACAGTGCAAGCCATTAGTGAACAGAAGTCATGTTCTTAGAATAGAGACACAGAACAGAACAGGAAACGCATCACAGGAAACAAGTGCCATAGAGATAAATCATAGAGTTGCATATAAACAAAACATAACACTCATAACATAATCCTCACAGAAATGTGTGGTGTGTATGAGTGTATCAGAGCTCCACAGCAATAAACCTCACAGAAATTTATTTATTTATTTATAAAGGATTTTACCAGGAAGGATACATTGAGATTTCTCTGGTTTTCAAGTATGTCCTGGGTTCAAGAACATTGAAGTGTTACAGTTACAGAAATACAAAGTAATACAATGCAAGATATTAAAAAAAAAACACAAATATACAGATTAACAGAAAATAAATATGTAGGAAATATAGTCACTAGGTTACATGTTTACAGGTGCATTCTGTATATAGTCACTGTGTTACATGTTTACAGGTGCATTCTGTATATAGTCACTATGTTACATGTTTACAGGTGCATTCTGTATATAGTCACTATGTTACATGTTTACAGGTACATTCTGTATATAGTCACTGTGTTACATGTTTACAGGTGCATTCTGTATATAGTCACTGTGTTACATGTTTACAGGTGCATTCTGTATATAGTCACCGTGTTACATGTTTACAGGTGCATTCTGTATATAGTCACTGTGTTACATGTTTACAGGTGCATTCTGTATATAGTCACTGTGTTACAGGTGCATTCTGTATTGAGGTATGTTAGTAAGGAGCTCGAGTGACTTAAGACTGGGGGAAGATTTGATGGTGTCTGGAAGGTTATTCCATAATTGTGGTGCTCTGTAGGAAAATGAGGATCGAGCCACTGTCTTTTTGTATTGTGGTATTGCAAGTAAGGTGCTGGTCCTGGATCGGAGGTTAAAGGATGAGGGAGCTGCTGGGGGAAGCAGTCTATTCAGGTAGGGTGGCAGCTTCCCAGAAAAGCTCTTAAACACCAGGCGGGAAAGGTGAAGGGTGCGTTTAGACTCCAGCGATGGCCAGTTTAGTTCTTTTAACATGTCACAATGGTGGGTCATGTAGTTACATTGTAGCACAAAGCGACAGAATGAGTTATACAATGTAGTAAGTTTATGAAGGTGTGTTTGCGGGGCGGCTGCATACACTACATCTCCGTATTCAATAGCCAGCATAAGCATTTGTTGTACAATCTGCTTTCTTACCGCGGGGCTCAGGCAGGATTTGTTTCTGTACAGGGCACCTAGTTTGGGGTAAAGTTTAGATGAGAGTTTTTCGATGTGGGGGCCAAAGGATAGATTAGGGTCTAACCACATACCTAGATATTTGCGAGAAGTGACTGTGGTCAGCGTGCCATTTGATTTTGTCCCAACACATAGATGGGGATTTTGTAATTTGTGTAGTTTAGGTTTTGTTCCAAAGAGCATCGTTACAGTTTTGTCAGTATTTAGAAAAAGTTTGTTGTGTTTGATCCACTTTTCTACCTCTGTGAATTGTTCTTGCAGCACGGCCTCCAGCTGCGGGAGATTTGATTTGCTGGTATAGATTACAGTGTCGTCTGCGTACATGTGTACAGTTGAGGCTTTGCAGACGTTGGGCAGATCATTTATGAATATTGTGAATAGCAGGGGGCCGAGTATTGAGCCTTGGGGTACACTGCAAGTGACTGGGAGCGGGAGGGAGGAGCTGCCAGAAATTGACACATATTGTGATCGGGCGGATACATATGATTGAAACCAGGTTAGCGTGTGATCACCAATACCAGAGTTTTTAAGTTTTTCTAACAAGATGCCATGGTCTACTGTGTCAAAGGCCTTGGCAAAATCAAGGAAGATGGCTCCAGTTAGGTTTCCTTGTTCCATCCCAGCTTGGATATCATTGCAGACTTTTAAAAGGGCGGTTGTAGTTGAGTGATTTGGACGAAAGCCTGATTGATCCGGGGGTTAAGTAGTTCCAATATTGATAATAATCACGTAATTGTGAAATGTGTGGTGTGTATGAGTGTATCAGAGCTCCACAGCAATAAACCTCACAGAAATGTGTGGTGTGTATGAGTGTATCAGAGCTCCACAGCAATAAACCTCACAGAAATGTGTGGTGTGTATGAGTGTATCAGAGCTCCACAGCAATAAACCTCACAGAAATGTGTGGTGTGTATGAATGTATCAGAGCTCCACAGCTATAAACCTCAGAGAAATGTGTGGTGTGTATGAGTGTATCAGAGCTCCACAGCAATAAACCTCAGAGAAATGTGTGGTGTGTATGAGTGTATCAGAGCTCCACAGCAATAAACCTCAGAGAAATGTGTGGTGTGTATGAGTGTATCAGAGCTCCACAGCAATAAACCTCAGAGAAATGTGTGGTGTGTATGAGTGTATCAGAGCTCCACAGCAATAAACCTCACAGAAATGTGTGGTGTGTATGAGTGTATCAGAGCTCCACATCCTTCGAATTGGCCCCAAATAGTGAGTTTAAACGATCAGTGCAATTCATCTATTCACAACGCTGTCAATTCGCTAAATATAGGTGAATCGATAGCAATCTATGATGTAAATCGCCGCAACTTGTTGGCACCAAAATTGTCTCTTGGAAGACTATTGTGTCTTCTATTCACAAAATGCCGAATAGCACCAAACGTCTGGTGAAATTACCTGATTTTCGGTGTTTCAATTCGACAGGTTTAAACAGGCAAATCCCATAGGTTGTAATGTGGAAAAAAAAACTTTTTAAAAAACATTTAACAACCATTTACTCTTTTTTATCTTTTGCAAAAAAACTTATTATTTTTTGAATTTTCTAAAAGACATTTTTCTTTTTTAAAATAGTTTTTTTATAGTTTTTTAAAAGACCTTATTATTTCTAACCTTTTCCCGCCGCAGGGCATATACTATGATGTCCCTGCGGCGGATGGGCTTAGACGACACGGGGCGTTCTAGTGCGCCCCGTTGATTTCTATGGGCCACCTCAGACCGTCCCCCTGCAGCCATTGATGCGTATCGTGTGTCAGCTGTATGGTCAGGCCGAAGCAGAGGTCCGCCGCAGCGCCTGGGGTCACCCGCCTGTCGTTAAGGGGTTAAAGGACATTATTATTTAGACACATTTTAACTACATTTTCATTGATTTAAGCTCTTATTAGGAGACTTTTTTTTTCTCAGTTTAGTGGATGTCATGAGATCCAAGTAACACAACGAGCTGGGATCAGCAGGTGTTTATTTCAGTAGTTAACACAGGGGAGACACACGGTTTGCATCCTCTCTCTGAGCTGTCTTCCTGGTACTATCCTTAGAGCCGCCCCTTCCTCTGATGTCACTGCTGGCTCTCAACACATCTCCCCCTTAGAGCCGCCCCTTCCTCTGATGTCACTGCTGGCTCTCAACACATCTCCCCCTTAGAGCCGCCCCTTCCTCTGATGTCACTGCTGGCTCTCAACACATCTCCCCCTTAGAGCTGCCCCTTCCTCTGATGTCACTGCTGGCTCTCAACACATCTCCCCCTTTTTAATAACGATAAATTTTTCTTAGACAATAAAACAAACAAACAGAAGCACACACACACAGATACAGATAAAAGGTACAATGCTATCTTGGACATCGGGGTAGACTACCCTAGTCCACAGTGACTATGGGATTATTCTGCCCATTCTTCCAGTCACTGTTTTAACTACAGCGCTAATCTCGGTAGCGCACTGGAAGCTTCACAACTCTACCACTCGAAGTCATTTTGCAAGGACCCTCTCCAGATCCCTGTGAGAGTGGTTGCGACTCCAAGTCAGGCAGTGATGTATTCTCGCCGGAATCCTGTTGCAGAGCGGGTGTACCTCTTAAAACCGGAGATTCCACCGGCTGTGGTTGCAAATTCTCGGCACCTAGCTCCTCAAGAACCACCTGGAGGTGCCGTCTATTGCGACGGGCAACAGTCCCTGCTTCTGTGCAGAACACATAGGACCTTGGCTCAGCAGCACACCCTACAACTATGGCCGGTGTCTTCCACCTCTTTTCGTCATCCAGTTTGACTCTGACACTCTGTCCCGGGTACAGTTCAGGCAGATGGCGCGCAGAGTGTCTATCATAATAGTATCTGTAGTTCTGCTTCGCCTCTTCATCCCTCCTCCGAACATTCTCAGACGGAACGGGGAGGAAGGCTGGAATGCACCCACCAAAGGCAGCGTGGTACGAATCTGTCTCCCCATCATCAACTGTGCAGGGCTACATCCCGTGGTCTGAATAGGAGTCGCCCTATAAGCCAGGAGGGCCAAATAAGGATCTGGTTGCCTCAAAACGAACTTTGCGGTCTGAACCGCCCTCTCAGCCATCCCATTGGCCTGTGGGTAATGTGGACTGGAAGTAGAATGAAGGAAATCGTAGTCCCCACTGCAGGACCTGAACTCCATAGAAGCGAACTGCATTCCATTGTCGCTCACCAGCTCAGCCGGTACCCCCCACCTGGCAAACATGCTCTTCAGGCGTGTGATGACAGACACGCTGGTCGCCTCAACTAACGTTGCAATCTCAAAATACCTTGAGTAATAGTCCACAACAACCAGATACTTTTTCCCGTTGAGCTCACATAAATCTGCTGCAATCTTCTGCCGGGGCCTTTAGGCAGCGGGGTAGAAAGTAGAGGCTCTCTCCTCTGTAGGCCGACGTTCACGGCAAAAGGCACATCTTGATACATATTCTGCAATGTCAGTGCTGATTCCAGGCCACCACACTGCAGAGGCAGCTCTCTCTCTACATTTAGAAATTCCCAAGTGGCCATCGTGAATTCGACTCAACATCGCTCGCCGCATACTGGCTGGTATAACAATACGGTCTTGAAACAGCACCAAAGGCCCGGCTCTCGGGCCAGCCATTCTTTATGTAGTTTATGACCTCTTGGAGATCAGTATCTAGATGTGTCTCTCTCTTTATCAGCTCCAATCTCCCTGAAGAGATGGACTTAGAAGCCAAAATCGAATCCACATACACCTTCACATCTGATTCTGTAGATGACTCTTCAGCTGCAGCCAGCGGGAGCCTGGAGAGTGCGTCTGCCACTACCAGTTGTTTCCCCGGCACGTGCACAGCCCGAACATTGAATCTGAGCAGCTGCATCAGAAGTCTCTGGCATCTCAGAGGTGCCTTGTCAATGTCATAGGAGTTTATCAATGGAACCAGCGGCTTGTGGTCGTCTCCAAACTAAAACCTTCCAAGCCCACCAGATATCGTTGAAAACGCTCACAGGCCCAAACTCCAGCCAGACACTCCTTTTCTATCTGAGCGTATTTTGTTTCTGCCACAGTTAATGTACGACAGCAGTAGGCAATGGGCTGCAGCTTGTCGTCATTCAGTTGCAGAAGGGCTGCTCCTAGCCCATAACTGCTAGTGTCCGCGCTAACCACAGTCTTTTTAGAAGGGTCATAGAACCCCAGTGTGAAAGGATGGAAGTCCGTCTGCGGTCCTGCTCTATCTAACCCCCTTGATGCCGTCAGGCCCGACTACCGAGTGGCACGGCACTCGGCGTCTCGAGCGGCCTGAGTAGGGAGATGGCGTTGCTTTGGCGTCTGCGGAGAAGGCGAGGCACCCACGTTGGAGATCAGCCCGACTACCGAGTGTCATGGCACTCGGCGTCTCAAGCAGCCTGATCTACTGACCTCTTGATGGTACGAGGATGGCTGCTGGGCTGGCCGCGATTCGGCCGTGGTTCTGTTGAAGTGGAGACCCGGGGTCGATTTGGTCTTCCTTGTTGGGGTAGCGGAGCGCCGATTCGAGGCTCCGAATCGGCAGGGCGAGTGGAGATGCTGTGCCGCCTTGGGGATCCGTTCTTGGGGTGAGTGGTGATGCAGGAGACCGCTGAGTGCCTCCTGCAGAAATGTGACTAAGCCCTGAAATTAATCACCAGACGCGGCTGTATGCTTTAAAACAGAAATCTCAGTTGAACTGATTTATTAAGGGTTTGAACAGGCTCATTTATACAATTCACACACAAAGGATTACCAACTCCCCCGTCCACACAACCAGCCCTGACTGGCTCCTTTCCCAGCCTCCTGGTCCCTATCAGGTCCCTTTCAGCTTCCCCATTGTCCAGGGATTAGGCAGCTGAGGTCTTGGAAAAGCCTCCAATCAACTGTCTTGCTGTATCCTCCATCTTGGGGCCATGAGGTCCTTTGGACCCATGCTGGGCTGGGCAAAATGGCGACTGGGAAAAAAACGTATACAAACGGTTTCTTACATAACATTACATTCACACCATACAGGATACATTATTAATACACCACACTAATTAATCCACATGTAGCAATAATATAAATGTCCATACAATTCAATACGCACAACCCGAAAGATAAAGAGTAAAAATGGTCTTTAAACTTGTCCAGTTTGAGTTCCATGGCTTGCTGAGGCGAGCCCGATGTCAGCTCTGTGACACCCAGCACCGGGGCAGACCCCAACATGGACTTGACCAGTGAAAAGGGCTCTGCTTGTGGAGGTCCCCAGGTCCAAGAAACGTCCTACTTCAACAATTCAGTAATAGAATGCAACACTGAGGACAGTTCCGGCAGAAACTTGCCCACGTAGTTCACAAGGCCCAGTATTTGTCTCCGTTCATGAACATCGGATGGGCTTTTCAATTGCTCAATAGCGAGAACTTTACTAGCATCTGGCTTAATACCGTCTCCGCTGATAATATGGCCAAAGTAGCACAGTTCTGTTTTCCCAAAGTGACATTTATCTTTGTTCAGTTTCAATCCTGACTCTCTTACGGTCTGCAGTACACGCTGCAGTCGCTGATCATGCTCTTCTAGAGTGGACCTGTACACGAGGATGTCGTCCATAACTACCACCGTGCCCTCATGGTCCCTCAGGAGGGAACTCATTTCCCTTTGGAAGATCTCTGGTGCGGAAGATATCCCGAAGGGGAGTCCGCGGAAACAAAGTCGACCTACCGGCGTAATGAAAGTAGTCAGCTTACGGCTCTCCGGGTCGAGGGGAATCTGCCAGAAACCGCTGGAAGCATCAAGCGTGGAAAAGAATTTAGCCCCGACAACTTCGGAGCTATGTCTTCCAATGTCGGCAGTACAAATCTCTCCCTCTTTACAGCCTCGTTCAGGCGTTTCAAGTCCACACAAATAGGAACTTTCCCGTTCTTCTTAGTAACAGGCACAATAGGAGCAGACCCGTCCGTAGCTTCAGTGACTTCCTCAATAACGTCCATACTCTTCATCCTCATCCCGGGGCAAAAGTGGAAATGGAATCCTACGAGGCGCAGCGATACTATACGGGATAGCATTCACTTTTAACTCTATGTGGACCGGCTCACAATTCAGCAGCCCAAGTTCTCCAAACATGTCCTCCGTGATCTCATGCTCTCACACAACAAGGTCCAGGCTACAGGCTGCATTCCGGCTCAATAGGTTATTAACGCAGTGTCCTCTGATCACGTACACCCACAGGGTAAACTTCTTTCTTTTGTACTCACTGCTAGCAAGAAATCTCCCGGCACAATCGATGCGACCTCCAGGGCTGTGAACGTTTATCAAAACCTTCAAGCTGCGGTCGTCGTGGCAGTTTCATGAACGTTGCAAAAGAAATAACCGTAATGTCCGCTCCCGTATCAATTTTAAAAGCAATCCTTGCAGCCATCAATGAGAGTGTAACGCGCCAATCTTCTTCTGAGCCGGACTGATTAATCACAGACCCTACAAAGGACACCTCTTGAGCCTCCTGGTCACTGTCCAGATGCATCTCTTTAACAGACTCTGATTTGCAAACCACCTCCTGTCTTTAGCAGGGCATAACATCTTCATTCCATGAGCGCGGTTACAGCGCGTGCAACGAGCCTGTAGCATCCCACCGCTTCTGACCCTGTCTGTCACCTGCGGTCTGCTGTCCACACTCTGTCACTTGCAGCTCTCCTGAACTGCTGCACCACCTCCTCCACCTCCTCCACCATGCTTTCAGATCTCATCTCTGCACTTTGCTGCTTTACTAGTTGACTTTGGCGCGCTATCCGTATAGCCTCATCCAGCGTCAACGCAGACTCCAGCTGCAGCGAAACCTCTGAGTCTGCAATACCAATGACGATTCTGTCTCTGATCTGCTCCTCTTTCGCAGGACACCAAACTCACAGAACTCCACCAATTCATACAGGCTGCGCACAAATGATTCCACCGATTCTCCCGCACGCTGGGCTCGCTTGTGGAAACAGGATCTCTCATGAATCACATTTCTCCTGGGCACAAAATGGGCGCTGAGTTTATCCATGACTATCTCAAAGTCTAATTCTTCCCCCTGACGGAAAGTAAACGTATAGTACACAGGCTCCACATCTTCCCCCATAGAATATAAAAGAGAGTTAACCTGTACTGCACCGCTCTCCTTATCCAGCTTAGAAGCAATCCTGAAGCGTGCAAACCTCTGCCTCCAGGTAGGCCATGCTGCAGGCTGAGAGAAATCAAAAGGCTCCGGTGGAGTGAACTTGGACATCTTCTCATATCAAAATGGATGCGCAGGTAAGAAATTCTGACACCATGTCATGAGATCCAAGTAACACAGTGAGCTGGGATCAGCAGGTGTTTATTTCAGTAGTTAACACAGGGGAGACACACGGTTTCCATCCTCTCTCTGAGCTGTCTTCCTGGTACTACCCTTAGAGCCACCCCTTCCTCTGATGTCACTGCTGACTCTCAACACATCTCCCCCTTAGAGCCGCCCCTTCCTCTGATGTCACTGCTGGCTCTCAACACATCTCCCCCTTAGAGCCGCCCCTTCCTCTGATGTCACTGCTGACTCTCAACACATCTTCCCCTTAGAGCCGCCCCTTCCTCTGATGTCACTGCTGACTCTCAACACATCTCCCCCTTAGAGCCGCCCCTTCCTCTGATGTCACTGCTGACTCTCAACACATCTCCCCCTTAGAGCCGCCCCTTCCTCTGATGTCACTGCTGACTCTCAACACATCTCCCCCTTAGAGCCGCCCCTTCCTCTGATGTCACTGCTGGCTCTCAACACATCTCCCCCTTAGAGCCGCCCCTTCCTCTGATGTCACTGCTGACTCTCAACACATCTCCCCCTTAGAGCCGCCCCTTCCTCTGATGTCACTGCTGACTCTCAACACATCTCCCCCTTAGAGCCGCCCCTTCCTCTGATGTCACTGCTGGCTCTCAACACATCTCCCCCTTAGAGCCGCCCCTTCCTCTGATGTCACTGCTGACTCTCAACACATCTCCCCCTTAGAGCCGCCCCTTCCTCTGATGTCACTGCTGACTTTCAACACATCTCCCCCTTAGAGCCGCCCCTTCCTCTGATGTCACTGCTGGCTCTCAACACATCTCCCCCTTAGAGCCGCCCCTTCCTCTGATGTCACTGCTGACTCTCAACACATCTCCCCCTTAGAGCCGCCCCTTCCTCTGATGTCACTGCTGACTCTCAACACATCTCCCCCTTAGAGCCGCCCCTTCCTCTGATGTCACTGCTGACTTTCAACACATCTCCCCCTTAGAGCCGCCCCTTCCTCTGATGTCACTGCTGGCTCTCAACACATCTCCCCCTTAGAGCCGCCCCTTCCTCTGATGTCACTGCTGACTCTCAACACATCTCCCCCTTAGAGCCGCCCCTTCCTCTGATGTCACTGCTGACTCTCAACACAGTGGAATTTGCCCAATTTCAGTATTTTTCGCAGATGTCCAAGAACGACTATGGCGATTCCACTTTTGGGAAAATATGGTGAACATTCTCTAAATAATAAATTCATACAGGGTTATTCAGAGAAAGGTGAAAACCAGGAGAACTGGCAGGAGAATGAACAATCTAGACCAAATGGGAGAATTTTTCTGGTTTGGTTATATTGACCTAGAATTTTCACATCTCCAGCCAATTCTCCTGAGTTTCACCTATCTTTGAATAGAGCTGCTAGTATTTTTGGTGAATTGAGAATCACACACACACACACTCTCGCGCACACACACTCTCGCGCACACACACACTCTCACACACACACACTCTCACACACACTCTCACACACACACACTCTCACACACACACACTCTCACACACACACACTCTCACACACACACACTCTCACACACACTCACACTCTCGCACACACACACTCACACACACTCTCTCACACACACACACACTCTCGCACACACACTCTCGCACACACACACTCTCGCACACACACACTCTCGCACACACACACTCACACACACACACACTCTCACACACTCACACACTCTCACACACTCTCGCACACACACACACACACACACACACTCACACACACTCACACTCTCACACACGCACTCACACAGCTCAACAGCAATAAAACCCAAAGATATCTATTATTAAAGTCAACCTGTTACGGATAAAGCAGTTTTATTACTTGACAGGAAATCTCTACCTTTTATTAGATCAGCTTTTGGTGCAGAAATATCTAATTATAAAGAGGGAGGCGTCCTTTATTAATAAAATGCACCTGTAGCCCCCCCCCCCGCATACTTTTTTGAGCAGGATGGGGTTAATTCTGTGGAGGTCCAGCAGCAGGAGATCTCCCTGGTGGGATAATCACTGGACTCCTTCACACACTGCTGAGTAAGGTCCTGCAAGGGCGATACACCCCCAGTAACCCCACATCTCTAGTTTCCAAGTGATAATTCCAGAAAATAACAGGCAGCAATCCCTGTGAAGTCCCCAGCACACCTGTAAAAATAATGTGTGAAAAAAGATATGCAGGGATTGCTGCCTGTTCTCTAGCGGAAAATCAAGACAGGGGAAGTGTATCGCCCTTCTAGGACCTCACTGACCTCCGTCCCCACTGATAGCCGGTGCTCTGAAACGTCATCAGCGCGCAGCCTGCTCTGTGTGGGAGAAATGCTGTGCGCTCAGTGAAAGCACAGGGTGTATAGCACTCCCAGACCACCAGGGATAGGAGGAAGGGGGGACATCAAGAAGACTACAGGGCCCAGGCCATCAGCTGAGCAGACAGGATGTTGCTAGCCGGGCTCTGAGTGTTCCAAGATCAGGGAAGGTCCCTGCCAACGCCCCCCCCTGCTGGCGGCCCCCCCTGCCAATAGCGCCCCCCCTGCTGGTGGACCCTCCCCCTGCTGGTGCCCCCCTTTATGGTGGCCCCCCTGCTGGCGGGCCCCTTAACACAGCATGGGGTGTAATGCCCTGATGGCGGCCCTGGCAGCAGGCACGGGATGCTTGGCAGCAGCTGGCACTGGAAGCTTGGTAGTAGCAGGCACGGGAAGCTTGGTAGCAGCAGGCACTGGATGCTTGGCAGCAGCGGGCACGGGATGCTTGGAAGCAGCAGGCACGGGAAGCTTGGAAGCAGCAGGCACTGGATGCTTGGCAGCAGTGGGCACGGGATGCTTGGAAGCAGCAGGCACGGGAAGCTTGGTAGCAGCAGGCACTGGATGCTTGGCAGCAGCGGGCACGGGATGCTTGGAAGTAGCAGGCACGGGAAGCTTGGAAGCAGCAGGCACTGGATGCTTGGCAGCAGTGGGCACGGGATGCTTGGAAGCAGCAGGCACTGGAAGCTTGGTAGTAGCAGGCACGGGATGCTTGGTAGCAGCAGGCAGTATACGTGGTCATATAGTCCATGCAGTAGGTCGTGGCAGGCGGCTGGCAAACGTAGTTAATTTTCAAAGCAAGAAGTCGTACACGGGGAATCAATAATAGCAAAGGATGGGAGCAGGAGAAAGGCTACCAGGGAGTAAGTGAGACAATGCAGCCCTGGATCATGGGTGCTCCACCCTTATAAAGGGAACGACAGGTCTATTAGTGGTAGCACCTGAAGTAAACGCAGCCTGAGGGAAAGTACAAGGTGGCGTAGCCAGAAAGATGCTGTATAGGTCCAGCTAGGAGGGTGCAGTACCACCTTTGGCCTTCTTGCCACGGCGGTGACGGCGTGAACCATGACACGGAGTTGCAATCCCATGTGATGTTCTTATAGCCAGCTGACCGGGAAATCGTGGGTGATGGTTCGACGAAGGAAAGCAGACAGAGGCCTTTGTTTCAAAAGAAAATGGCATTTATTCAGCTGGCACCTGCTGGACTCAAGAGACAGATCTTATCTGTTCAAAAAGCTTGAGTGGCGAGGACATCAAACTCAGCTGCTTTTATACAATGTTCCAAAAATACGGTTCTCCTCCCAACATACCCAGATTGTCACGTGACCGTTACCATATGTCTGAGTTAGGACCTAATTTTACACACAATGTCATCTTTCCCCTTCATTCTCATTTTGGGCTTTCAGCTGTCTTCCTAGTTCTGCACTTTTGCTGACAAACTGAATTCTTTGGGCATGCAGATTGAAAATAGAATCTCAAGAGCACTCAAGGACAGCAAGTGTATTTTAAAACACGAATTGGATGAACATCTAAATGGCGGATCACTAGATTAGTATAGTTCTAAATTAAATCCCAGGAATTGCTATCTCAATGTATGGGGCCTCGGAATCACCGGTTCCATAAAACCTACATGATCTAGTGAGGTGTCATTGGAAAGGCCAGAGTTCATATAAAATGCACAAAAAAAATTTGAAAAATTAAATATGAGAAACCCCCCTATTTCTTTAAGACTGCAATGCTAATATGTAATAACAAGTTCTCCATTTCGGTCAAATATTTCACCACAAAAGGTGTGGATGATCAGATGTGGGAAAATACATTTACAAGGTGAAAATGAGGAGAAATTTGCGATTTTGACAATTTTTATTGATTGTGCAATGAAACACACAATAACAGTAAGGACAGAAATGACAGACCTGATACCAGGGCCAGATATACATCTAAGGAGCCTGTCGTCACAGAAATGTGGAGCGCGTCGTCACAGAAATGTGGAGCGCGTCGGCACAGAAATGTGGAGCGCGTTTGCACAGAAATGTGGAGCGCCCCCACCCCCCCAACAATAAAAAAAAGGTATGTCAAAGTTACTTTTTAAATTTTCGTTTTGGGACACACTTCAAAAAAATTAACCTTTTTAAAAAACTAAAAATCAGTTTCTCTGCGTCGAATCAGAGGAAGGAGCAGAATCTGCTTGTCTCTGCGTCGAATCAGAGGAAGTAGCAGAATCTGTTTGTCTCTGCGTCGAATCAGAGGAAGGAGCAGAATCTGTTTGTCTCTGCTCGAATCAGAGGAAGGAGCAGAATCTGTGTCTCTGCGTCAAATCAGAGGAAGGAGCAGAATCTGTTTGTCTCTGCGTCGAATCAGAGGAAGGAGCAGAATCTGTTTGTCTCTGCGTCGAATCAGAGGAAGGAGCAGAATCTGTTTGTCTCTGCGTCGAATCAGAGGAAGGAGCAGAATCTGTTTGTCTCTGCCTCGAATCAGAGGAAGGAGCAGAATCTGTTTGTCTCTGCCTCGAATCAGAGGAAGGAGCAGAATCTGTGTCTCTGCGTCGAATCAGAGGAAGGAGCAAAATCTGTTTGTCTGCGTCGAATCAGAGGAAGAAGCAGTATCTGTCTCTGCGTCGAATCAGAGGAAGGAGCAGAATCTGTTGGTCTCTGCGTCGAATCAGAGGAAGGAGCAGAATCTGTTTGTCTCTGCGTCGAATCAGAGGAAGTAGCAGAATCTGTTTGTCTCTGCGTTGAATCAGAGGAAGGAACAGAATCTGTGTCTCTGCGTCAAATCAGAGGAAGGAGCAGAATCTGTTTGTCTCTGCGTCGAATCAGAGGAAGGAGCAGAATCTGTTTGTCTCTGCGTCGAATCAGAGGAAGGAGCAGAATCTGTTTGTCTCTGCCTCGAATCAGAGGAAGGAGCAGAATCTGTGTCTCTGCGTCAAATCAGAGGAAGGAGCAGAATCTGTTTGTCTCTGCGTCGAATCAGAGGAAGGAGCAGAATCTGTTTGTCTCTGCGTCGAATCAGAGGAAGGAGCAGAATCTGTTTGTCTCTGCGTCGAATCAGAGGAAGGAGCAGAATCTGTTTGTCTCTGCCTCGAATCAGAGGAAGGAGCAGAATCTGTTTGTCTCTGCCTCGAATCAGAGGAAGGAGCAGAATCTGTGTCTCTGCGTCGAATCAGAGGAAGGAGCAAAATCTGTTTGTCTGCGTCGAATCAGAGGAAGAAGCAGTATCTGTCTCTGCGTCGAATCAGAGGAAGGAGCAGAATCTGTCTCTGCGTCGAATCAGAGGAAGGAGCAGAATCTGTTGGTCTCTGCGTCGAATCAGAGGAAGGAGCAGAATCTGTTTGTCTCTGCGTCGAATCAGAGGAAGAAGCAGAATCTGTTTGTCTCTGCGTCGAATCAGAGAAAGAAGCAGAATCTGTTTGTCTCTGCGTCGAATCAGAGGAAGGAGCAGAATCTGTCTGTCTCTGCGTCGAATCAGAGGAAGGAGCAGAATCTGTTTGTCTCTGCCTCGAATCAGAGGAAGGAGCAGAATCTGTTTGTCTCTGCCTCGAATCAGAGGAAGGAGCAGAATCTGTGTCTCTGCGTCGAATCAGAGGAAGGAGCAAAATCTGTTTGTCTGCGTCGAATCAGAGGAAGAAGCAGTATCTGTCTCTGCGTCGAATCAGAGGAAGGAGCAGAATCTGTCTCTGCGTCGAATCAGAGGAAGGAGCAGAATCTGTTGGTCTCTGCGTCGAATCAGAGGAAGGAGCAGAATCTGTTTGTCTCTGCGTCGAATCAGAGGAAGAAGCAGAATCTGTTTGTCTCTGCGTCGAATCAGAGAAAGAAGCAGAATCTGTTTGTCTCTGCGTCGAATCAGAGGAAGGAGCAGAATCTGTCTGTCTCTGCGTCGAATCAGAGGAAGGAGCAGAATCTGTTTGTCTCTGCGTCGAAGCAGAATCTGTCTCTGTCAAATCATAAGAAGGAGCAGAATCTGTTGCGTTGGTTGAGTTAGTGCGGCGGCATTGTGTGTGTTTATATGTAAAAGCATATTTTGCCTCAGCCGTAAAACAGAAAGAATACATTTTCCATTTATTTTTTTCAGTTTTTTTATTATTATTCTTTATTTATAAAGCGCCGGCATATTCCGCAGTTTTTTATTTTTCCATATTACATGGTCATGTTTGTATCATTAGATCAGACTCTGACCAAACCAATGACACTCACTTAACCCTATGCGCTGCACAATTCAGAGATGCAGCTTCCAAAGTCCCCCTGTCTCTCCTCACTGCAGTGCCACGGTCTAGGTTGCCGATGAAACAATGCGTTGCATTATCAGTGCCGCACTTGCTGGCAGTGTGTGAAATGAGAAGGTGAGTTAGCGCAGCGTCACTGTGCACTTTATAATTATAATCTGAATAATAAAGCTGCGTTAGAGAGAAATAATATGTTATTTTTATATAAATCTCACCTGGTTATATTTGGTGTCTCTGGAAAGATCATAATCTGACCAAACCAATGACCCCTCATATGTCCCTCTAGCCCGCAGGACTCCAGAGATACAGGGCTCTCAGTGAACGGAAATTAGAAAAATATATATATATATATATACACAGTGGCAAGAAAAAGTATGTGAACCCTTTGGGATTACGTGGAGTTTTGCATGAATTGGTCATAAAATGTGCTCTGATCTTCATCTAAGTCACAACAATTTGAAAAACACAGTCTGCTTAAAATAATACAACACAAACATTATATGTTTTCATGTTTTTATTGAACAGAACATGTAAACCTTCACAGTGCAGGGTGGAAAAAGTATGTGAACCTTTGGACTTAATAACTGGTTGACCCTCCTTTGGCAGCAATAACCTCAACCAAACGTTTCCTGTAGTTGCAGATCAGACCTGCACAACGATCTGGAGTAATTTTGGACCACTCCTCTTCACAAAACTGTTACAGTGTAGCAATATTCTTGGGATGTGAAAATTGAGAAGGGTCCTAGTGGCGCAGTAGATAATCTATGACACTTAAAAGATTGTATTAGATATAGGCTTAAAAGGCCATTGGATACTGGCAATAAGGCCTAAATCAACAAAAACTAAAATATGATAATCACTCAATTGCAGCGAACCATCGGATCCCAGGAATTTGTGCAAATAGTAAATATATGTGCAAATTCGCAAAACACGTCCCAAAATGACAGCGTTAAAATCTTATATCATGCATATCATTCTCATTTTATGATACAATAGTGCACTGCAAATGCATATAAAGTGCATGTTCTCATGAATTCTTCCTACCAATAAAGTGCATACACAGAAAGTGTCGATCTGATATATAAAGTCCTCAAGGAAACCTCCTCTCCTGAGTTAAATGTCCATAGCACGTTGTGTCCTAAACCACAGTAAAGTACACGTGCAACTGTGCAGATTCTAAACAAAATGGTCAGATCTGTGGTCACAAGTCGCTGTACAGCAGGTAAATTGTGCTGTGAAGTAAGGTGTCGCACTGTCATAGCTCTTCTCCTCAGTGGACGAATTTCATAGGGTTTATAGAGGAGAAAAAAAAGAAAAAACAATAGTGCAGACTATTTCGGACAGTTTTGGTGAGTATAGAAGAAACGCACTCACAGGTTATAGAGCCTAGTAAATCCTGACTCTAGATTGAAGCACCTCACACCAGATATAGGGTGGCGTGTCCCTTCTTTGTCTTCCAGTTGGTCTCAAATAAAATACACACAGAGAGACGGCGCTCGGGGTCTGGGGTCTGGGCCTTGGGGTCTGAGCGCCTCCACAGACAGCCCCCTTTTTTTTGCAATATTCTTGGGATGTCTGGTGTGAATCGCTCTCTTTTTTTTTTTTAAACATTATTTTATTGGACGTTAGGACAATAAGAATAACATGGGTACAGATGTGGCGTCGCAGCGCCAGAAGAGCAATATCAATCCACAAAACATATGCATCCTAGTAAACCATAATTCTGTCCATATTATGACATTAAAATAGGGTGACAAATAAGGGAGGAAAGGTGGGAAAGAAAGGAAAAGAAAAGGGGGGGGAATGGGTGGCCCGGCCCAGGCCAAAATCCTAAAACATAGATATTAATCCAACCTGTCAAAAGCTATAGAGGGAAATGTAGAAGGGTGGGGGGGGGAGTGCCAAAGAAGAAAAAAGTGAAAGGGGCCAAGAAGCCCTATATACGTGACCATAGCCCGAGTTCCCGTCATAGATTATAACCCAGCATCAAGCCAGGACCCCCAAGTTTTACTATATGATGGCAATGTAAAATGTACTATAGCGGTCAGTTCGTCCATAACCTGAGTGTCTCTGATTTTGGCATATACGTTGGCCATACAGGGCGGGAGGGGTTGTCTCCAGACTTCCGCCATAGCCCGTCTCGTGGCCAGGGTAATTTTGGCTAAAAATTAGTTTTCATGGAAAGTAAGTTCAGGGAGCGGCCTGGAGAGCAAAAATGCCCAAGGATCCAACGGGATAGGTTTAGATAGAACTAGAATCAGTAGATCTTGGACTTCCTTCCATAAAAGGTACAATTCGGGGGCATGTCCACCACATGTGAAAAAAGGAGCCCTTTGAGGTGCAGAGTCGCCAGCATACATCCAGTAGATTTCTATTCATGTGCGCCAGTTGAGATGGCGTAACGTACCACCGCATAATCATTTTAAATGGACTGTTCCTGCAATGGAGGCACACACCGACACTGAGCAAGAGATCTCCCATATGTCCAACCAGTCCTCTGAGTCCAGGGTTTCCCCGATATCTCTTTCCCAACCATGGATATAGGACAGGTCTTTCCAGTCCAACAGTGAGGTTAGATCCCTGTATAATGAAGATATAAGGCCTCTCGGATACGTGCCAGCCAGGCATAAATCGCTCAAAGCGAGTTAGCGGTGCCAGTGCAGCTTGTTTGAGGTGAGCCTGGGAGGCGTATGACGTCAATTGGAAAATGTGTAGAAAAGACAGTCCCGAAATATCTCGAAGGGGAATCAAGGTTCCGTTGCGGTATAAATGATGTATTCTGCACACACCTGAGTCCAATAGGTCACGCCAGGGCCTCATGCGTAGACCGGGGCGAAAGTCTCTATTCCCAAAAATCTGAGTCATAGGTGATGGTATAGACGTCAACTCGCATTTCACTGCTAGCCTATGCCAAAGGCGCAGAGAGTTTAACCACTTCAATGCGGAGGACGCGCTCAGCGCGTCCTCCGCATTCCTGCTGCTGTGCTGAGGACGCGCTGAGCGCGTCCTCCCATTGGGGTCAGCGTTCGGCCGGGTTCCGGGCGATCGCTGGCCCCCCCGGTGCGGGCTGACATCCTCGATGTCAGCCCGGCATCCGGAACCGCAGCCGCTGAAATTAGGTGTCATCGCGGCTGCGCGATGACACCTAATTCAGGCGCCCCCCCGCATGTGCGGAGGAGGCGCCTGAAAGGGAGGGGGGGAGGTCCTTCGGACCTCTCTCCCTCCCGATCGGCGGCGTTGCGGGGGTTAACCCAGGCACCATTTGGAAGGGCACAGCCTGCCCTTCCAAATGGTGCCTGGCATTAACCCCTGGGGAGCTGGATCGCGAATCGGCGCTGAAAAGCGCCGGTTCGCGATCCTTTCCCGGAGCTGGCCGACATCTTGGATGTCGGCCAAGCCTCCGGGAACTCCCCCTGAGGACTGGCGTCATCGTGCGTAGCACGGTGACGCCAGTCCTAGAGTTAACCCCTAACTGCCACCAACGGTGGAGATAGGGAGTGGAACTCCCTATCTCCCGATCCGTGGCAGCTAGGGGTTAATGTTTGGTATGGTTGGATCGGCCAGAGCATGGCCGTTCCAACGATACCAAACACGAATGTGAAAAAAGTTTTTTTGAAAAAAATAAAATTAAAAATAAAAATAGATGAAAAAAAATCTTTATTTTTTTTTATAATTTTTTTTAATTTTTTTTGGTTTGTTAGTGTAGCAATATTGTTCCCATTTCAATTATAATGTGAACAATGATGCTGCACTAACGATTTTTGTATGCGGTGCGTTTGTTAAAAATCGCATAATTTTCCCCCAAAAAAAATGTAACGAGACCCCATCTCTAATTTTTTTAACAAGCGCACCCCATACAAAATATAACCGCAATTGCTCGCATGTTAAAATGTGAAAACACTTTACACGTTGTAAATTATTGAAAATACATATTTTATTGCATTTTTTGTTATAATATACAGACATGACATAACGTATACATATAATAATGACATAATATGAATCTACCGAGTCTGACGGAAAGAACGATATATAATATGTCTGGGTCATATACTAAAATAAGCTTCAAAACGCGTTTAAACATGATGAGCAAAACCGGTAAAAATGACCTCAGCACAGAGGTGGGAAAAGCCTCAGCAGCGAAAGGGTTAATATGGCTGGGCATGTGGTGGTGATCAAAGGACGGTGTTCTCGAGCCAGCGATATCCAATCTTGTATCTTATTCGGCCGCATAAGGGACGTTTCCAGGTCGACCCACCTGCGAGACCCCGCCGGAGCATGCCAGGCTACCACTTGTGCCAATGGAGTTGCATAGTAATAGGTGAGGAGAGATGGAAGGCCCAGTCCGCCCAGAGACTGTAGGCGATAGAGAGTATGTCTAGCGACGCGGCATCGTTTCCCTGCCCATATAAAATAATCAATTGAACGCTGCAAAGCGATGACCTCTGAAGCAACGAGAGGAACCGGTAATGCCTGAAACATATACAATAATCTGGGTAATACATTCATCTTGATGCAGTTAAGCCTACCGAGCCATGATATCGCACATTTATTCCAACATTCTAACTCCGCTTTGAGAGTCGCAAAGAGGCGGGGGTAATTAGCCGAATAAAGGTCTGCCGAGCATGATGTTAAGCGGACCCCCAAGTATACCAGCTCAGAGTGGGTGAACCTTATAGGGCAGGAAGAAGAGAGAGTTGTAATCGCCTCTGCTGTCAGCGCCACCAGGAGTGCCTTTGATTTAGTTACATTAATTTTATACCCTGAAAGCGTAGAAAAGTCACTGAGCAGATCCAAAACCCGGGGCAAGGAGGTGGAAGGGTCTGTTAGGGAGAGGAGGACGTCATCGGCATAAGCCGATAATTTAAATTCCAAGTCACCCACTGTAAGTCCCAAGATTCCCGAGTCTGTTTTAATAGCAAGCAATAGAGGTTCCAAAAAAAGGGCAAATAAGGCCGGAGACAATGGGCAGCCTTGCCTGGTTCTGTTCCGGATTTCGAAGAGAATCCTATCGGCTCCCAGGATCAAAATTTGCGCTCCTGGGGAAGCATACAGGGCTGAGATCATTCGAAGAAAAGTGTGGGGCAACCCCAGTTGTTTAAGTAAAGTAAATAAAAACGGCCACTCCGCCCTATCAAAGGCCTTCTCAGCGTCTAAAGACAAAAATAAGGAAGGCTTCTGATAGGTCTCAGCGAACCAAATAAGATCCGCTGCACGTCTTGTATTGTCGTACGCTTGCCGACCCGGAATTAACCCCACCTAGTCTGGTGACACCAAAAAGGGGAGGAGAGGGTCTAGGCCAAAATTTTTGCTAATAGTTTAATGTCCGTATTTAAGAGGGATATGGGCCTATAACTATCAATGTTCTCAGGGTCTTTCCCAGGTTTAGGGAGGAGAACTATGGCAGCCAACAGTGACTCTGCGGGGAAAGGGGCACCCTCCCGTGCGGCATTAAATAAAGGGCATAGAATGGGCTTTAATTTAGGACAGAACGCTTTATAATACCGGTATGTGAAGCCATCTGGCCCAGGGGCCTTTAACCCCTTAGTGACCGAGCGGTTTTACACAAATTCGTCTTTTAGTGACCGCTGCTGTTTTTAAGTTTCTGCGCTGTTAGTGTTTAGGTCAATTTTTCCTCTTACTCGTTTATTCAACCCACACATATTATACACCCTTTTTCCCGCCATTAAATGGACTTTCTAGAAATACCATTATTTCCATCATATCGAATAATTTACTATAAAAAAAAAATATGAAATATGATGAAAACAAATGGTAAAAACACACTTTTTCGTAATTTAATCCCCAAAATCTACAACCACCCAAAAAGACCCCGGCTAAATAGGTTCAAAATTTTGTCCCGAGACTAGAAATACCCAATTTTTACATGCGTTTGCTTTTTAACCCCTTCACTGCTGAGACCGTTCACCTATGTGCGCTGTGCTCATTCTGACCATTTTGTGCTAATTATTTTTAAATGACAGCCTAGGTCCTATTTAATTAAACCCGCCCCAGACAAAAAAAAAAATTTAAAAACATTTTTTTTATTTAATTTTTTTATATATATATATATTTTTTTTTTAGACCAAACCTGGTCATGTTTGGTATCATTTGAAAGGCCATAATCAGGCTGTGGTAAATGGTCGCTGAGCGCTTGAAAATATAGGTGTTGGTTACCACTCATCCAACACAAATATATATATTGCACATGACAGGTTCGTCCACTATATGAAGCATTTCTTAGGAATTACACACATATACTAAATCACATACAGTATAACACATATGTACAAGATTTACAAAGCAGCCAATATGAACAATAACAAATAGACCTAGAGGGCCAGAAGCCCACAGTATATACTTATCAACCAGGAGAGCAGGGAGACGGTGACACAGGACAGGGAGAGAGAGAGAGAACTGCAGAGAGTTCATGTGTATATAATGGAGTAGGTGTGTCTTCCCAAGGGAAGGGCATATTGTAATTAACCAAAGGGTCTAGTGATATGTTAATGAAGGCTATAGAGCAGAGAGACCTGGCTAATTCAACATACAGGAGAGGGATGTCTAATGTCCCCACATTCCCCCACTTTTTCTTATTCTTTGTTCAACGGATTCCAACACCTCATCAAAAAAAATTATATATATATATATCTGACAAGACACAAGGGGTGAGACATTTACACGTGGAAAGAATAAATCCACGTTCCACCCCTTTAAATATTATTTCTCATTTAAAACCATAAATATACCCAAACATAATGTGTTCATGTGAGGTGAAGTTAAAACTGTCATAGAATCTGGACACAACTAAGTTCATAGAGTCAGACACCTGTGGGATCACCGAACCTGCTGCTTGTTCCTAGAGCTGGATATGGTCAAATGTCCTGAAAATTAATTGATTTATTCTCCAGTGAGAATCAAAGAATGAGTTCATTGGGGTTTTAGGAGTTGCAGTTTGCTTTTGCTAACCCCCGTTTCTGCTGCTTGTACCTCCTGAAAGCCAAGAGCATTGACTTGCCTTCTCTCATAAGTCCTGGAATTTATGTGACGTCAACTTGACTGGTCTTCACAGAACTTGAGAATTGTGCAAAAGGGTGTGTACTCACTGGTAAAGTCCATGTATGAGAAGTTGTGGTGTGCACTTATTTCTTTAGATGCACCCACCTCCGTTCACTCAGTCCATTACAATATAAGCACCTGAAACACCAGCGTTGGCAGGTCAATGTCTCCTGACAAGTCAATGTCTCCTGACAGGTCAATGTCTCCTGACAAGTCAATGTCTCCTGACAAGTCAATGTCTTCTGACAGGTCTTTGTATCTTCACTGTCATCTTAAAACAGCAAATCTTCTTTTAAGCATCTGTTTAGTTCGTTGTGGTGTCTGATCTATGTTTCAGCTGTGGAAGAGACTAATTATACAATCTCACTCACCTCACTCCTTATAGAGGATCGAACACATTACCATAGGGTCTTTTGCCCATAGCCACACATTTCACTCATAACCTTAGTAATAATATATATATATGATCCTGCAATATAAAGAGACTGGAGTTCTTCAGTCTCTCTGCATGTTCTCCATTTCGTGTATACCATAGTTGTAAAAATAAATTGCAATTTTTCATCCAGTAAATATCCTTAAAAAGGAAAAAAACAACCCATGTTTAAAAAGACACATCTGCAGGTTATGGGGAAAAAATAATAATAATTGCAAACCTTTAAAAACCCAAACACATTGTCCCATGTGTAAAATGTATTAAAATTGCCCCATGAGAGAAAATCTTTCCATAGTAACATGTTTGAGGTAAAAAATAAATAACTATGAGAAAAAATTACCCACTAAGTCAAACTTTTTTCCTACTACCAATTTACTCATAATATTGTTAAAAAAGTTAAAGAAATTGCAACCATTTAAAATCCAATATTCCCATTCTCAGTATATCATTGCATTGTTCTTTCAAAATGATAACATTTCTTCTGCGAGCGTTAACAATTGTATAATACCAATATGTGAAAAAACCAAATGTCCAATGTTCCCATGCCCAATTATCACCGAATGCATGTAATACCAGTAGAAGAACGGAAAAGAATTATGCCGCTGTTTAATTATTTATAAAAATAGAATAAAATAAAGAATGTTAAAGAAATAGAAACCTTTAACACCAAACCATTGGCCCATGTGAAATCCAATATTTCCCATTTTTATCCCCAAATGTACAAAATACCCATAAGAGACACTATCCGTAAAATAAATTAAATAACACTTCTGTCCCGCCAAGTCAATCACATCCGTGACTTAATACTATCTTTAGCTAAAATCTCACACTTATTCAACATTTGTAGTTTATTATGCAACCAGTTCTGCATAATGGGAACATAATTAAAGATGGAAAATACAACTGTAACCACCACAATTTGTGTACCCCCACTCCTGGACAAGTATTTTACTTTTATTTTTTTCTCTAGAATAGGTTTATATGGTGTATGTGGGCACATAAAAAAAATGCAAAAGGAGAGGAAAATAAGAATAAAAAAATTGACTGAGCTATATTCTTTCCATTATTCTAAATAAACTCATTTTAGTCACAGGGACTTGTTGCTCTCCCCACTATGTGATAAAAACAAAAAAATCTTATGGGATCTGTCATTCAGCAATAGCTGGTCCTGATATCCTGGAAAAAGTGCCAGATTATTATTAGGAACTCAGATCTCTGCTCTTCATTCTTTATCTAAAAAAAACAACAAACATGATCATTTACAGATTCAACAATAAAAAAAAAAACTCAATTTATTTTCTGCTAATAAGTTAACATAATTAAATCAGAGCCAAGAATGTCCCCAAACCGAAGTCTTATTTACAATGATCGAGGAGAACAGAAGGGACTTACATGTCCTGTTTTCTTTCCTCCTTTCCTGATTCTACGCGCTCCCTCAATTCTTTGAGCTCATTCTGCATTCTTTCAGAGTCTGTCTGTAATTCCCAATATTCTGTCTTTTCTCTTCTCCAGTTCTCACTGTCCCACCGTCTATTATTTGTCTGTTTGCTCTCTGATCTATGGTTCCTCCAGTGATCTCCCCATTCTTTCCATCTCAAATTATTGTCCAGATATCCATTATTATTCTCATTTCTTCTCCAATTATTGTCACTTCTCCCCCTTGACTTATTGTCTCCCCCCAGAGTTCTCTATCATTATCTCTCCATCTATGTGGCTTTCTATTATGTTGTTTTCCACTACTCTCTCTCCAATTTTCTTCTGTTCCCTTACCGGATCTTTCCATAATCGTCCTCACTGCAGAAACAACAAACACCCTGTCTCCATAACGATCAAACCACCATTTTTCTGCTCTGTATAACCAATTCTAAGTTTGAAGGCATCGTATCAAACAGCTTGACAAAGTCTCAGCACTCATTGGGAAGGGCTTCCAGCACTCTAGTTATGTGCGGTGGTGAACCATGCGGCATTGGCTGCTGTGGTCGGTGCAGAGAATGCCAAAACAATATACGTTGAGCCGCCTCTCGAGGACCATCAGTTGGCCTCATAGTAATATTATACATTTCTTTTTCAAAACTGAGAAGGTAGAAGTTAGTTGCTGCAATTCGACCCGCCTGACTTGATACATTAGTATTAAACCCCCACAACTTGCTTTTCACAGGGCCCAAAGCATCTTCCAATACCTCTGTCCATTCCTCCATATCAAGTCTCTCTTTTCTGGCCCTTTCTGCCCCTCTCTGGAACCAATGTGTGAAATTGTTAAAATTATTAACAGGCATGGAACCCCACCATTTTTTAAAAAAAGTTCCTTATCTGCCATTGACATTGGCTGTGTTTGCTTAGAAAACCCTGTGGGACTCTTTGTTACATTAAACGTCTCTGTTAGAATTACTGGTGCCTGTGGAGCACGAATAATATCTGCAACGGGGAGACAGAAAGAATCCTTACCTCTCGGGTTCAATGTTTGAACCGATTCCTGATTTAGTGGCCTGGATAGATCTACATAGGTGGATGTGGGCATGTGTGTAACCTTTTTAATTTTATTTTTATACTCCATCACCATATCCTGTAATTCTAGGATTTTGTCCCCATATGTCTCTCTCTGCTCCTCCAGTTCCTTTACCTGTTTTACAAGTTGTTTAATGGTGGTGGATGTACTTAACGCTGCTATCTTAAAGCAATCTCGTGTGTCTAAGGCCTCCTCTATTCTGCTCATCAGGGCATTGTTGTCTGTCTTTAAATCCACTACCAAATCTGACAAACCCTTAATTGCCGAAATCAAAGACTGAATTACCAAACTCTTTCTTTTATTGGAATTACATTTTTTGTTGGAAACTATTTGTGTAATCACATTCATAAAACCATAAACCCGATTATCACCTTCAATACTCCCTGGTTTAGGTAACTCATAGGGACCACCATGTTTTTCAATATATTTCCTGAAGTAAAACACAAGCAGCAGTTGAAAAGTATTTGTCACTTGGGGGAGGCATTCTGATAATTTTACAAAGAAATTGTCTAGTTGTCTAGCAACAAAGAATAATAAAAAACCTTCTATGCAAAGATTGCCCTTAACTCAGTAATTAGTTTGCAAATGAACTAAACAATAACCCTGTATTAGTGACTGCAGAAACCGCATATCAAAGCACTCACCTACCCCTTCCAAAACCTATAGAAACTGGTCAGACCAGCTTTACCATGTGCTTTGTTTACAAGGCCCAAAAATTAGCAACATCTGTATTTAAAGATCAACAATACAGAACATTACAGACTATTACACGAATTAAAATGCACAACAAAAAGATTTACTAAAATGGAAGGCAGAAACCTCCTTAAATATCTTAGGCCTTCAGACAAATCTGGAGCCAGCAATACTATATGTGTTAAGATTTAGCCAACACTGTATGATTTCCAAAATGCTTAAGTGGATTTTTCTACACTTCGTGGTCGCCAAAATGTGGTAAATGGTCGCTGAGCGCTTGAAAATATAGGTGTTGGTTACCACTCATCCAACACAAAGGTTCGTCCACTATATTAAGCATTTATTAGGAATTACACACATATACTAAATCACATACAGTATAACACATATGTACAAGATTTACAAAGCAGCCAATATGAACAATAACAAATAGACCTAGAGGGCCAGAAGCCCATAGTGTATATACTTATCAACCAGGAGAGCAGGGAGACGGTGACACAGGACAGGGAGAGAGAGAGAGAACTGCAGAGAGTTCATGTGTATATAATGGAGTAGGTGTGTCTTCCCAAGGGAAGGGCATATTGTAATTAATCAAAGGGTCTAGTGATATGTTAATGAAGGCTATAGAGCAGAGAGACCTGGCTAATTCAACATACAGGAGAGGGATGTCTAATGTCCCCACACAGGCCTTTCAAATGATGTCAAATATGACCATCTAGCTGCCATGGATCGGGAGATAAAGGGATCCTTTGAATCCCCTTATCTCTACATGGCAGCTAGATGGTTAACTGACCCACTGACATCCTCACACATATGGTGAGGTTGTCAGTGGGTGGGGTGGAACCTGGAGGCTTGGCTGACATCCAAGATGACAGCCCCCCCTCCAGGTTCAAATCGCGTTTTGGAGCGAAACGTGATCCGGCGTGCGAAAGTTAATGCTATACACCCCTTTTCAGCGGTGTAAAAGCATCTCCCTAGCTGCAATGGTTGGGGAGATAGAGGGCTCCGAAGAGAGCCCCCCCTCCCCTCCATTGCTTTGCATGGGGACGCCTGCTGATGACGTCACCACGCAGCGTGGCGACATCATCAGCCTCGCCTGCCCATGTAAATCAGCTTCCTCCCTGCCAGATCGCCAAGGGATCCAGCGAGGGAGGTGAGTATCGGGCGGGAGGGGGATTAGGCGCCGCTGACGTACCCTGTACATCCGCGGGTCTAAGGGAGACCTGTGGACAGGACGTACAGGGTACGTCAGGGGTCCTTAAGGGGTTAATGGCTTCATCAGGCCCAAAGCCCTCCCTATCTCCTCCTCCGTTATAGGGGATCCCAACAATAGGGACTGAAACTCTATCAAGGGTAGGAAGGTTCTGACGCCTCAAGTAAGTTTCTATGTTATCTATCAGGTCGCGGTTTCCTATTTTGTGAGTGGGGGAATGATCATAAATATCTGTGAAATACGCTGTGAAGGCATCCCGGATATCCTCAGGAGATTTATGAACCTGCCCTTTTTTATCTCGGATCAACGGAAACAAGACACTGTGGCGTCTAGGGCGCAGCATCCTGGCCAGGGGCGTATCTGCTTTATTCACTCGTTCATAATAACGCCTTTTGGACCATAGCAACAATCTCCCCACGTCATCTAAAAATAAACCGTTAAGGTCTGCACGAACTCGGTTAAGTTGCGAAAGGGTGTCGTCCGTCGGGACTTGTTTATGTCTGAGTTCCAGTCTCCGCAGGTCAGTCTGTAACGTGACTATGGCCTGCAACTTCACGCGTTTGTGGTAGGCAGCCTAAGTAGCACTCCCCTAATCACTGCTTTATGAGCATTCCATAATCTGTATGGACACGTCAGGAGTATCATTTAACTGAAAGTATGAATCCAGCGCAGATCCAACCACTTTCCTAACCCCCTTTTTCAAAAGAGGCAAGGGATCGAGCCGCCATTGGCCACTGCTGCCAGATGCCAGTGGGCGGACATGCAAAAGCACATCTGCATGGTCAGACCAAGTTATGGAGCCAATGCCTGATTTCGCAATCAAGGTAATACAGTCCGGGGAGATCAAAAAATAACCCAATCTGGAGTATGAGGAATGGACCGGGGAGTAAAAGGTGTAATCCTTCATTGTGGTGTGCTGCACCCTCCAAATGTCTACCAGATCATGATTACGCACAAACGCATGAAACTGTCTATCTTGGGATGAGGATGGAGTCAGACCAATGTGAGGGGGATGGCCGGATCGGTCCAGTGGAGAGCAGAGAGTAGCATTAAAGTCCCCTCCCAAAATGATTTTTCCCTTAGCATGCAACCTGAGAAAGGAGGAGGGGTCCGCCCAAAATCCCGCATCTGGCCCATTTGGTGCATATACCGACATCAATGTATACCATTTAGACGAACAAGTACCCCTCGCCAAGACATACCTCCCAGCTGAGTCAGAATATACATCTGTAATCTGCAGCGGACAGGAATTATGCAACAAAATAGCGGCCCCATTCCGCTTAGGAATTGCACATGAGGTGAAGACACGGGAGTAGGATGGGTCTGCTAAGCGAAAGGCCGCAGTGGTAGAGATCCTAGTCTCTTGGAGGAATGTGATGTTCGCAGATTTCCGCTTAAGGTCCCGAAATAGGAGATGTCGCTTGCGCGGGGAATTTAGTCCCTTGACATTCATGGAGAGGAATTTAAGATCAGAAATCATTATGGGACTAGGAAGGGGAACGCATGGCCACCATCCTCCCCATGTCTCCACCCCTGTCCCGTTTCGTCAGCTCCCAGCCTCTTACCGAGGGGGGAGGGGACAGGACGGGAGCCACCTACATGGGGATCAGAAGTGTTAAATACATTTACATAACCATGCGGCCAAAAGGTCAGAAGAGAGAAAGTAGGGCCGGGCCGGGCGAATAGATTGGGAAGGGGAAGCAAGGAGAAAGAGGGAGGAAAAAAAAGAAAAAAACGTCCCGAACGGATGGGTAAACCAAAGGAACGGAACCTTGGAGGAGGAGGAGGTAGTCTCGGGGAAACCAGCAAGCCATGGGGAAAAAAACCCTCGGCCACTGTCCCCCCGAGCAACCGCCACATTAAACGTCATACTAAAACTACAACCACCTTAACAATTAAATCAGAGTTACAAAAAACAGAATATAACCTTATAAAGCATCAAAGGGCCGTCTAAGGGCCTATGCCCCGCAAAACCTGGACTGAAGGATATATATGCCCTCACTTAGGGCACCAAAGGCTGTCCATATTCAATCTCCAGCCGGAGACCAGACTCTGGAGAGCCGTGGCAGAGAACTCGGAGGGGTGAGCTGAGCAATTGCATCCGGGACCTCCAATCCCAGCTGGCGTAGGAAGTCCTGAGCCCTGTACAGGTGTGTGCAAGAATACGTGCGACCATCTTTGTGGACCAAAATACGAAATGGGAATCCCCACGAGTAGCGCATATCATGAGAAGTTCTGTGACTACTCGCCATTCCCTGCGTTTAGCCAGGGTCGACGGGGCAAGGTCCTGGTAGAAAAGCAGCTGGCCATCCTCGTACTCCACCTGTTGGTCGCGAGCTGTGCGTAGTAAAGCTTCCCTGGTCGAGTAATAATGTAATCTAGCGACTACGTCGCACGGTGGTGCGTTCTGGCCTTTCCGCACCCCCAGAGTACGGTGTATCCGGTCGATCAGATATTGCCTGCGCTGCCACCGGCTAGATAACTTTTTCATAATGCCAGTAAGAGTGGCGTCCAGCGCATCCGATGTCACCGATTCAGGCAGGCCTCGGAGCCTTACATTGTTGCGTCTGGACCTGTTTGATAAATCTTCCAGAGCCTCCTCTAGTGTCTCCACCCGTGTTGCTAGTGTCTCAACATGGTGGGCAAGTGTGTTGCACGTGTCCGTGAATGCCTCTGCCTGTTCCTCGAGGCGCGCTGTGCGTGTCCCAATTACCTGGACCTCCGCTATAAAATCTTGCAGGTGACGGATGTCCTGACGGGTCGCCGGGCCCGAGTCCTGTTCCATCTCTGATCTGTCTGAGCCTGGGGATGGGCTTCTCCCTCCATCTCTGAAGGAACCGCCGCCATCTTGGGGCCTAGTTACTGTGCGGGTCCGCGGTGTAAAAATCGGCGCTACAAGTGCGCTGTCACTGTGTTTTGGAGGACTTCATGGCTCCTGCTATCTTCCCTTGTACCTCCAGAGCGAAATAAAAAAGGTTAAGGTGGTGGTTGTCTCAATTCAATCAGCGGCTACTCGGGAGCTCCAGCAGCACACGTCCTCTCACATCGCCGGCTCGGCTCCGCCCCCCTGAATCGCTCTCTTAAGGTCATGCCACAGCATTTCAATCGGGTTATTATTATTATTATTATTCTTTATTTATAAGGCGCCAGCATATTCCGCAGCGCTGTACAATAAGCACAGTATAGACAGGGTTACAATACATTGAACAACATTTGACAAACAGTACAGGAGGAGATGAGGGCCCTATTCCCGTAGGAACTCACAATCTGGGAGGGTTGGGGTTGGAAACAGGAGGAGAGGACTGTAAGGTGAGAGTGATTGATGATTGCGTCATTGAGTTGGGGGGTCGGCTTCCCTAAATAGGAATGTTTTAAGGGAGCGTTTGAAGGAAGAGAAGTTAGGGGAAAGTCTGACAGTACGAGGGAGAGCGTTCCAGAGAGTGGGGGCTGCGCGTGAGAAATCCTGCAGTCTATCATGGGAAGAGGTGATGCGGGGAGAAGCTAGGCGCAGGTCACTGTTTGACCTTAGGGAGCGGGCTGGGGTGTATTTGGTGATTAGTGAGGACAGGTAGTGGGGAGCTGAGTTAGTGAGGGTTTTGTAGGTAAGGATAAGGATTTTGAACTTAATTCTGCAGTGGATGGGGAGCCAGTGAAGGGACTCGCAGAGGGGAGCGGCAGAGACAGAGCGGCGGGTGAGGTGAATTAGCCTGGCGGAGGCGTTCAGGATTGATTGTAGGGGGGAGAGGTGGGACAGAGGGAGGCCAGATAAGAGATTATTGCAATAGTCGAGTCGGGAGATTACCAGGGCGTGTATGAGTTGTTTTATGGTGACAGCGGTAAGAAATGGCCGAATTCTGGAAATATTACGCAGTTGGTATCGGCAGGAGGAGGAAAGAGACTTGATGTGGGGGATGAAGGAAAGAGCAGAGTCAAGTGTAACTCCAAGACAGCGAACTTGGTTTGATGGGGAGATGGCGATACCCTCCACCGTGATAGAGAAGTCAGGAGGTGGGGAGGCATTGGAGGGAGGAATAAGTAGGAGCTCAGTCTTTGACATGTTGATCTTTAGGTGGTGGGAGGCCATCCAGGAGGAGATGCCAGATAAACAGTCACCGACTTTTGAAAGGACAGGGGGAGAGAGATCAGGGGTAGAGAGGTAGATCTGAGTGTCATCAGCGTAGAGGTGGTAATTAAAGCCAAAGTTGTTGATGATTTTGCCCAGGGAGGAGGTGTAGATGGAAAAGAGCAGAGGACCAAGGACAGAGCCTTGAGGTACACCAACAGATAGAGGCAATGAGGAGGAGGAGTTACCAGCAAAGGACACACAGAAGGACCTGTTGGATAAATAGGAGTCAACCCAAGCAAGTGCAGTGTCACCGAGAGCCAGAGAGTTGAGGGTCTGTAGAAGGAGGGGATGGTCAACAGTGTCAAAAGCAGCCGAGAGGTCAAGCAGGATGAGAATAGAATAGTGGCCGTGTTTTTTAGCAGTTAGGAGGTCGTTGGTGACTTTGGTGAGGGCAGTTTCAGTTGAGTGTAGGGGACGGAAGCCAGATTGCAGGGGGTCAAGTAGGGAATTGGAGGACAGGAAGAGGGAGAGGCGGTTGAAGACTAGTTTTTCTAAGAGCTTAGAGGTAAAGGGAAACAGGGATACAGGGCGGTAGTTGGATGGAGAGTTGGGATCGAGGGATGGTTTCTTTAGTAAAGGGGTAACTAGCGCGTGTTTGAAGGCGGATGGAAAGGAGCCAGTGGAGAGAGATAGGTTGAAGATGTGTGTGAGAGCAGGGGTGAGGGAGGAGGAGAGGGGAGGAATTAGATGTGAGGGAATGGGGTCGAGCGGGCACATGGTGAGATGTGAGGAGGACAATAAGGAATTGACTTCCTCCTCAGTGGCTGAGAGGAAGCGGCAGAGGGTGACAGAGGGGACCTCTGGGAGTGGAGGTGGCAGATAACTATCTTGTGTTGGGATGTTGCTTCTGATAGTTAGAGTTTTACTGAGGAAGTAGTCTGCCAGTTGAGGTTGAGGTCAGGACTGTGACTAGGCCACTCCAGAAGGTGTATTTTGTTTTGTTGAAGCCATTCTTTTGTTGAATTACTTGTATGCTTTGGGTCATTGTCCTGTTGCATCACCCATCCTCTGCGGAGCTTCAGTTGGCGGACAGATGGTCTTACGTTTTCCTGCAAAATGTATTAATAAACTCTGGAATTAATTTTTCCATCAATGACAACAATCCGTCCAGGCCCTGAGGCAGCAAAGCAGCCCCAAACCATGATGCTCCCTCCGCCATGTTTTACAGTGGGGATGAGGTTTTGATGTTGGTGTGCTGTGCCTTTTTTTCTCCACACATAGTGTTGTGTGTTTTTTCCAAACATCTCAATTTTGGTTTCATCTGTCCACAGAATATTTTGCCAGTAGTGCCGTGCAACATCCAGGTGCTCTTTTGCAAACTTCAAATGTGCTGCAATATTCTTTTTGGACAGCAATGGCTTCCTCCGTGGTGTCCTCCCATGTACTCCATTCTTGTTTAATGTTTTCCTTATTGTAGAGGTGTCAACAAAAATGTTAGCATGTGCCAGAGATTTCTGTAAGTCTTTAGCTGACACTCTAGGATTCTTCTTTACCTCATTAAGCATACTGCGCTGTGCTCTTGCAGTCATCTTTACAGGACGACCACGCCTAGGGAGAGTAGCAACAGTGCTGAACTTTCTCCATTTGTAGACAGTCTGTCTTACCGTGGACACATGAACAGCAAGGCTTTTGGAGATACTTTTGTAACCCTTTCCAGCTTCATGCAAGTCAACAATTCTTGATTGTAGGTCTTCTGAGACGAGGTATGGTTCACATCAGGCAGTGCTTCTTGAAACCAGTAAACCAAAAACTGGTGTGTGTTTTTAAAGGGCAGGACAGCTTTCAGCAACACATCCAATAATATCACAGGGATTGGACACAAGGTTGGCTCACTCCTGGCTCCAATTAGCTCTTGGAGAAGTCATTAGGCTAGGGGTTCACATACTTTTTCCACCCTGCACTGTGAATGTTTACATGTTCTGTTCAATAAACACATAAAAACATATACAGGGTTATTCAGAGAGAGGAGAACGACTGGAGAATGAAAAATTCTAGGTCAAAATAGCCAAACCAGAAAAATTCTCCCTTTCATCTCACTTTCCAAATCGGCTATTTTGACCTAGAATTTTTCATTCTCCAGTCATTCTCCTGCTTTTCACCGCTCTCTGAATAACCATGTAAATGTTTGTGTTGTATTATTTTAAGCAGACTGTGTTTTTCAAATTGTTGTGACTCAGATGAAGATCAGAGACATTTTATGACCAATTCATGCAAAACTCCACGTAATCCCAAAGGGTTCACATACTTTTTCTTGCAACTGTATATATACAGTTGTGTTCAAAATTATTCAACCCCCACTGAAATTGAGTGTTTTGGCCAGTTTGACATTGATTTTGATCATTCAGTCATCTTGCTTACAATTAAATCAAAGAGACACGTGTAGGTCAGACAAATATAACATAACATTTATAATGAAATAACCACAAATGTCTTTTCTCTGCTCACATCATTATCAGTTTTATTCAACCCCCAAGTGACATTCAATCTTAGTACTTAGTACAACATCCTTTTACAGTTATAACAGCTTTTAAACGTGAAGCATAGCTTGACACAAGTGTCTTGCAGCCATCTACGGGTATCTTCGCCCATTCGTCATGGGCAAAAGCCTCCAGTTCAGTCACATTCTTAGGCTTGCGCACTGCAACTGCTTTCTTTAAGTCCCATCAGAGGTTCTCAATCGGATTTAAGTCAGGTGACTGCGATGGCCACTCCAAAATGTTCCAGCCTTTAATCTGCAACCATGCTCTAGTGGACTTGGAGGTATGCTTGGGATCATTGTCCTGTTGAAAGGTCCAACGTCTCCCAAGCCTCAGGTTTGTGACGGACTGCATCACATTGTCATCCAATATCTCCTGATACTGAAGAGAATTCATGGTACCTTGCACACGCTGAAGCTTCCCTGTACCTGCAGAAGCAAAACAGCCCCAAAGCATGATTGACCCCCCGCCATGCTTCACAGTAGGCAAGGTGTTCTTTTCTTCATAGGCCTTGTTCTTCCTCCTCCAAACATAGCGTTGATCCATAGCTTCAGGTAGCGCACAGCAGTCGAAGTCAGCATCTTCTTTCTGCCACGACCAGGTAGCGTTTCAACAGTGCCCTTTGCCTTGAATTTGCGAATGATGCTTCCTATGGTCTCTCTTGGTATGTTTAACATCTTTGCAATCTTCTTATAGCCATTGCCCTTCCTGTGAAGAGTAATCACCTCTTCTCTTGTCTTCCTGGACCATTCTCTTGACTTCACCATGTTTGTAACCACACCAGTAAATGTCTAGAAGGAGCTGAGTATCACAGTCATTTTAAAGCTGCCTAATTGTGCTTATTATGCTTTATTGCTGCTCCGTCACATCCACAGGTGTTTTCAATACCTGATTGAAAACACTTGAATGAACCTCTGTTCTTCAGAGTGGTAGTCTTTAAGGGGTTGAATAATTGTGTCAATGAAGAATTCACAAAAGAAACATTTACTACTGTATTACAAAACCAATTGATGTCATTTTAGTTGCATATGGTTCTTTAAAAAGTCCTTGTAGGATTTCATTCTGAATACAATTACAAATGTCACTAAATTCCCTAAAACCCTTTACAGCATTGGGGGTTGAATAATTTTGAACACAACTGTATATATTTTACAGAGCAAGGCCCCCCCTTGTGGCAGGCGCCTGTAGGCAGATGCTTACACTTAATCCCACCCCCCCAGCCCTTCCCTGTTTATAGCCCACTTCCCCATAAAACAGACCGCTTCCCTGTGATGTGCGTCATTTGGATTTGGGGTGCATGGACATGGAGATGTGTTTGGATTTGGGGTGTACAAAGATGTGTTTGGATTTGGGGTGCATGGACATGGAGATGTGTTTGGATTTCGGGTGCACGAGATGTGTTTGAATTTGGGGTGCATGGACATGGAGAGGTGTTTGGATTTGGGGTGCGTGGACATGGAGAGGTGTTTGGATTTGGGGTGCATGGACATGGAGAGATGATTGAATTTGGGGTGCATGGACATGGAGAGGGGTTTGGATTTGGGGTGCATGGACATGGAGAGATGATTGAATTTGGGGTGCATGGACATGGAGAGGGGTTTGGATTTGGGGTGCATGGACATGGAGAGATGATTGAATTTGGGGTGCATGGAGATGGAGATGTGTTTGGATTTGGGGTGCATGGACATGGAGAGGTCTTTGGATTTTGGGGTGCACAGAGATGTGTTTGGATTTGGGGTGCATGGACATGGAGATGTGTTTGGATTTGGGGTGCACAGAGATGTGTTTGGATTTGGGGTGCATGGACATGGAGAGGTGTTTGGATTTGGGGTGCATGGACATGGAGAGGTGTTTGGATTTGGGGTGCACAGAGATGTGTTTGGATTTGGGGTGCATGGACATGGAGATGTGTTTGGATTTGGGATGCATGGACATGGAGATGCGTTTGGATTTGGGGTGCACAGAGATGTGTTTGGATTTGGGGTGCATGGACATGGAGAGGTGTTTGGACTTGGGGTGCATGGACATGGAGAGTGGTTTGAATTTGGGGTGCATGGACATGGAGAGGTGTTTGGATTTGGGGTGCATGGACACGGAGAGGTGATTGAATTTGGGGTGCATGGACATGGAGAGGGGTTTGGATTTGGGGTGCATGGACATGGAGAGGTGATTGAATTTGGGGTATATGGACATGGAGAGATGATTGAATTTGGGGTGCATGGACACGGAGAGGTGTTTGGATTTGGGGTGCATGGACATGGAGAGATGATTGAATTTGGGGTGCATGGACATGGAGAGGGGTTTGGATTTGGGGTGCATGGACACGGAGAGGTGTTTGGACTTGGGGTGCATGGACATGGAGAGGTGTTTGGATTTGGGGTGCACAGAGATGTGTTTGGATTTGGGGTGCATGGACATGGAGAGATGATTGAATTTGGGGTGCATGGACACGGAGAGGTGTTTGGACTTGGGGTGCATGGACATGGAGAGGGGTTTGGATTTGGGGTGCACAGAGATGTGTTTGGATTTGGGGTGCATGGACATGGAGAGATGATTGAATTTGGGGTGCATGGACACGGAGAGGTGTTTGGACTTGGGGTGCATGGACATGGAGAGGGGTTTAGATTTGGGGTGCATAGACATGGAGATGCGTTTGGATTTGGGGTGCACAGAGATGTGTTTGTATTTGGGGTGCATGGAGATGGAGATGTGTTTGGATTTGGGGTGCATGGACATGGAGATGTCTTTGGATTTTGGGGTGCACAGAGATGTGTTTGGATTTGGGGTGCATGGACATGGAGAGATGATTGAATTTGGGGTGCATGGACATGGAGAGGGGTTTGGATTTGGGGTGCATGGACATGGAGAGATGATTGAATTTGGGGTGCATGGACATGGAGAGGGGTTTGGATTTGGGGTGCATGGACACGGAGAGGTGATTGAATTTGGGGTGCATGGACATGGAGAGGGGTTTGGATTTGGGGTGCATGGACACGGAGAGGTGATTGAATTTGGGGTGCATGGACACGGAGAGGTGTTTGGATTTGGGGTGCATGGACATGGAGAGGGGTTTGGATTTGGGGTGCATGGACACGGAGAGGTGATTGAATTTGGGGTGCATGGACACGGAGAGGTGTTTGGACTTGGGGTGCATGGACATGGAGAGGGGTTTAGATTTGGGGTGCATGGACACGGAGAGGTGTTTGGATTTGGGTTGCACAGAGATGTGTTTGGATTTGGGGTGCACAGAGATGTGTTTGGATTTGGGATGCATGGACATGGAGAGGTGTTTGGATTTGGGGTGCATGGACATGGAGAGGTGTTTGGATTTGGGGTGCATGGACATGGAGAGGTGTTTGGATTTGGGGTGCATGGACATGGAGATGTGTTTGGATTTGGGGTGCACAGAGATGTGTTTGGATTTGGGGTGCATGGACATGGAGAGGTGTTTGGACTTGGGGTGCATGGACATGGAGAGGTGTTTGGACTTGGGGTGCATGGACACGGAGATGTGTTTGGATTTGGGGTGCATGGACATGGAGAGGTGTTTGGACTTGGGGTGCATGGACATGGAGAGGTGTTTGGACTTGGGGTGCATGGACACGGAGAGGTGTTTGGACTTGGGGTGCATGGACATGGAGAGGGGTTTGGATTTGGGGTGCATGGACACGGAGAGGTGATTGAATTTGGGGTGCATGGACACGGAGAGGTGTTTGGACTTGGGGTGCATGGACATGGAGAGGGGTTTAGATTGGGGTGCATGGACACGGAGAGGTGTTTGGATTTGGGTTGCACAGAGATGTGTTTGGATTTGGGGTGCACAGAGATGTGTTTGGATTTGGGATGCATGGACATGGAGAGGTGTTTGGATTTGGGGTGCATGGACATGGAGAGGTGTTTGGATTTGGGGTGCATGGACATGGAGAGGTGTTTGGATTTGGGGTGCATGGACATGGAGATGTGTTTGGATTTGGGGTGCACAGAGATGTGTTTGGATTTGGGGTGCATGGACATGGAGAGGTGTTTGGACTTGGGGTGCATGGACATGGAGAGGTGTTTGGACTTGGGGTGCATGGACACGGAGAGGTGTTTGGACTTGGGGTGCATGGACATGGAGAGGGGTTTAGATTTGGGGTGCATGGACATGGAGATGCGTTTGGATTTGGGGTGCACAAAGATGTGTTTGGATTTGGGGTGCATGGACATGGAGAGGGGTTTGGATTTGGGGTGCATGGACATGGAGAGGTGTTTGGATTTGGGGTGCATGGACATGGAGAGGTGTTTGGATTTGGGGTGCATGGACATGGAGAGGTGTTTGGATTTGGGGTGCATGGACATGGAGAGGTGTTTGGATTTGGGGTGCATGGACATGGAGAGATGATCGAATTTGGGGTGCATGGACATGGAGAGGGGTTTGGATTTGGGGTGCATGGACACGGAGAGGTGTTTGGACTTGGGGTGCATGGACATGGAGAGGGGTTTAGATTTGGGGTGCATAGACATGGAGAGGGGTTTAGATTTGGGGTGCATGGACATGGAGATGCGTTTGGATTTGGGGTGCACAGAGATGTGTTTGTATTTGGGGTGCATGGAGATGGAGATGTGTTTGGATTTGGGGTGCACAAAGATGTGTTTGGATTTGGGGTGCATGGACATGGAGATGTCTTTGGATTTTGGGGTGCACAGAGATGTGTTTGGATTTGGGGTGCATGGACATGGAGAGATGATTGAATTTGGGGTGCATGGACATGGAGAGGGGTTTGGATTTGGGGTGCATGGACACGGAGAGGTGATTGAATTTGGGGTGCATGGACATGGAGAGGGGTTTGGATTTGGGGTGCATGGACACGGAGAGGTGTTTGGATTTGGGGTGCATGGACATGGAGAGGTGTTTGGATTTGGGGTGCATGGACATGGAGAGATGATTGAATTTGGGGTGCATGGACATGGAGAGGGGTTTGGGGTGCATGGACATGGAGAGATGATTGAATTTGGGGTGCATGGACATGGAGAGGGGTTTGGATTTGGGGTGCATGGACACGGAGATGTGTTTGGATTTGGCGTGCACGGAGAGGTGTTTGGATTTGGGGTGCATGGACATGGAGAGGTGTTTGGACATGGAGAGGTGATTGAATTTGGGGTGCATGGACACGGAGAGGTGTTTGGACTTGGGGTGCATGGACATGGAGAGATGATTGAATTTGGGGTGCATGGACATGGAGAGGTGTTTGGATTTGGGGTGCACGGAGATGTGTTTGGATTTGGGGTGCACGGAGATGTGTTTGGATTTGGAGTGCATGGACATGGAGATGTGTTTGGATTTGGGGTGCATGGACATGGAGAGGTGATTGAATTTGGGGTGCAGGCCTCGGTTTTGTGCAGAATGTTTGTGTAATCTGTGATTATGTAAGAATGCTATTGTCTGTCTATTGTCTGGTCAATGTGTATCTGTTTATCTGCTGCATGTTTGAGGAGTTGTAAATCTGCCTTGTCAGGAAAACACATTATTTGATTCCTGTTACAATGGTTTATGTAATTACTGTGTGAGGTCACTGATTGCTAATTTGTGTGAATTTGTTATGTAATGTCCTCAGACATTCTGATGCTAGGCCTGTGATTACATCACGCCATACGGTCTCATTCGTGTCTGGGTCACTTAAGGTTGGGGGGTTGGTGGGGACTGTCAAAGTCTTTTGTCATAAGAATTACCTGTGTGTCCTTGTCCATGAAATCAGATCTCTGTTTTGGACGGACTTACAGCCTGCCTGGAGTTTTGTTTAAGGGCTACAATCACAGAGCATGGAGATGTGAGAGGCTCTCAGCGGCAGCTCTGGGTCTCTGGAACATCGAGTAGCATGATCAAAAGTTTGAACCGGCCGCTCGAAGTATCGGACGCAGCAGGTGCGTTTCGAAGGCCGGGCCGATAATATCGGAGGAGAGTCGGGAGAGCGGACGGGCGGACAAGGGTCGGTTACATTCCCTGTTTAGTGAATGGTCACCGGAATTTGCAAAAACTTGAGTCGCGGAAGCAGTTATTGGATGTCGGTGAAAACCACTGAACTGAGGCGAATAAAATATTGAATTTATTACAACATAAAAGGTATCACTGCATCGCATTACTCACTGCATCGCATTACTCACTGCATCGTATTACTCACTGCATCGCATTACTCACGGCATCGCATTACTCACGGCATCGCATTACTCACGGCATCGCATTACTCACGGCACCACATTACTCACGGCACCGCATTACTCACTGCATCGCATTACTCACGGCATCGCATTACTCACGGCATCGCATTACTCACGGCATCGCATTACTCACGGCATCGCATTACTCACTGCATCGTGTTACTCACTGCATCGCATTACTCACTGCATCGTGTTACTCACCACATTGCATTACTCACGGCACCGCATTACTCACGGCACCGCATTACTCACGGCACCCCATTACTCATGACACCACATTACTCACGGCACCACATTACTCACAGCATCGTATTACTCACGGCACCGCATTACTCACCGCATTACTCACGGCATCGCATTACTCACGGCACCGCATTACTCAGCGCATCGCATTACTCACGGCATCGCATTACTCACGGCATCGCATTACTCACGGCACCGCATTACTCACCGCATCACATTACTCACAGCACGAGTGGATGCCAGCCTCGTGCCCACAGACTATGGGTAATTATGGCAGGGAATGTTCATAGGGCATTTGGGCATTGCCATACTGTGTGTGATTTAGTTTAAAGTTTTATTTCTGTGCTGAACCAGAATAATGTAATTAGGTTTGTGTGATCTGTGATTATGCAGGAATGCTGTGTCTGTTTATATGTGTGAATTGTAACACAAACAAACTGTCCAATCTGATTCATTGGGACAATGGACTATGTAAATGTTGTGTGATAACCGATTGCGAGTTGTGTTACCCCGAAACCATATCTGCTGACTGAGAGGATTAATCTGCCAGCCCTTTCAAACCAGATAAACTCGCTTAAGAGAAAGATGTGATTTCTGTGTGGCGCCACTAGATGGCTCTATTGTCAAGTGCAGGCGGTCGATATAACAATTGACGGTAGTATTAAAAGGTAAAACAATATATAAGCTGGACAAGGTGGAAAAAGTTGATGAATAAAATGTACTAACAACTCCATGGACTTGCCCATCCCCCCCCCCATATATATGTCCCACTACCCCCCCTCCCTCCTCCCCATATGCTTTGGCAATGCTAAAATGTATTTGGTCCAATGCTAAAATGTATTTGGTCCAATGCTAAAATGTATTTGGTCCAATGCTAAAATGTATTTGGTCCTGCCAATAAAGCTGATTTTGATTTTTGAAGTGTGTAACCAATCGTTAGTGTGTACTCAAGGATAGATGCAGATGCAAATTTCAGGTTGGTGAATTAGATTGACCACAAGGTGCTACAAACTTGTAGGTGAAAGAATATATACTGCGGTCATATAATTAAAATATAAAAATGTAATTGGAGTGCTGCACTAATTAATCCAAAACCATATAAACAATAAACATAGGTAACTATAATCCAGATATAGGAAGGAAATAGACATGAATATAGTAAATCGTGATATTCATTAAATTCTCTAGTAAGTATACTTTAATAACGAATGTGCAGTGGGGACCAATGAAAATTCAATATTAATAATAAATGATAATAACTAGAGAAGTGCAGTCATTGTCAAGAATAAAAGTTAAGAAAACACAACAAAAAAAACAAAAAATAGTCTGTGTGCAATTAATCAACTGAATGAAAGTATGTATAGTTATATTGCTCAAGTTCTAAACAAGTCCAGAAAATGTCTTTAGTGTGTAAAAAACATGACGTATATACTGGCCAGATTTATAAGTGCAGCAGCCTGTAATACCAGAGAAACGGCAAATCCCCAAGTCCGTTGAGTAGAAGATGCAGGTCACAAAGCTGGTGTCAGGCGCTGGCACTAATTTGCATCGGTTCCAGTGAAGGCTGGTATACCTTGAAATAAGTCCTCGATGGGAAGGCAGAAGGAAAAAGAATAAAAATAATTGTGTAGACTGTTATATCCCAAGCAGAATCACTAAAAAAAGAGGAAGATTATACTCACATTTTCCAGGGCCAATTTTAGAAAACGGCACCAAATAACAGGCAATCGGTGAATTTAACAAGGGACACGGATTCCCTTTCTTGAGATCCAGGTATCAGGAATCCAAATGAAAGGGAATGTCTTTCCCAGGATAGTGTAGATTTATTCACTACTCGAGATGAAAAATCTTTTGCTTCAAACCAGCATCAATTCTCATAATTCTCAATTCTCTAACCTAAAGAGAATTGATGCTGGTTTGAAGGCAAAAGATTTTTAATCTCGAGTGTTTCTTGGTGAATAAATCTACACTATCCTGGGAAAGACATTCACTTTCATTTAAACTCCCTTAAGAACCTGAGGAGGACCAGAAGGAAGCCTGCAGTGGTCTTGAAACCAGCCAATCAGAACTGTTGGGGTGGGCGGGAAGCTTGAAACGTGTGTGTGACCTGAGCATAAACACCGGTGTGTTTTTCAATAACGTCAGTTGATCCTGTTTGAACACACAGCCTGCCTGGAGTCTCATTCAGGGTACTCACAATCACCCTCAGAAGACACAGAGCGGCCATCTGGAAAAGCATCCAAAGAGGCATCGGGTCAGGGGCAAGAGATCAAGCTGCTCAGGGCACGGAGTTCTGCGCATCTCCGCAGCCGTGCTGATTTTGGCAAGGGGGTGCCAGGAGAGCAGGACAGATGGACAAGAGCTTTCCGTCACACTGGTGGCAGATGGTGGCACCCCATAATGACCACCTACAAAAGAGACACGCTGATAGAGACAGCAGAGGTGTTGCCTGCGGTGGATGAAAATAGTCTACAGAGGATTGTGGAGCAGACAGCACTGCGAGCATTGTGCGAGCTGATTTGTACCCATGGATGACTTTTAGGTCTGAATGAGCCATTCAGCCATTCAGAAGGAGAGCCTCCTTTCCCATCTCCGGTCTCCGTGTGTCCCCCCATCCCCATTACCGGTCAGGATTTGCTGTACCCAGACATTGATGAGCGCGCACTTGTGCAAAATGAGACACAGACAACCTGCTATGTCCTTCAAATTGAAATTGTATTCATCAACAGGAGTATATACACTATATTGCCAAAAGTATTGGCGCACCTGCCTTGACTCGCATATGATCTTAATGGACATCCCATTCCTAATCCATAGGGTTCAATATGACGTCGCTCCACCCTTTGCAGCTATAACAGCTTCAGCTCTCCTGGGAAGGCTGTCCACAAGGTTTAGGAGGGTGTTTATGGGAAAGTTTGACCATTCTTCCAGAAGCGCATTTGTGAGGTCACACACTGATGTTGGACGAGAAGGCCTGGCTCTCAGTCTCCGCTCTAATTCATCCCAAAGGTGTTCTATCGGGTTGAGGTCAGGACTCTGTGCAGGCCAGTCAAGTTCATCCACACCAGACTCTGTCATCCATGTCTTTATGGACCTTGCTTTGTGCACTGGTGCACAGTCATGTTGGAAGAGAAAGGGGCCAGCTCCAAACTGTTCCCACAAAGTTGGGAGCATGGAATTGTCCAAAATGTCTTGTTATGCTGAAGCATTCAGAGTTCCTTTCACTGGAACTAAGGGGCCAAGCCCAGCTCCTGAAAGAAACCCCACACCATAATCCCCCCTCCACCAAACTTTACACTTGGCAAAATGCAGTCAGACAAGTACCGTTCTCCTGGCAAGCGCCAAACCCAGACTCGTCCATCAGATTGCCAGATGGAGAAGCACGATTCGTCACTCCAGAGAACGTGTCTGCACTTCTCTGGAGTCTAGTGGCGGCGTGCTTTACACCACTGCATCCAACGCTTTGCATTGCACTTGGTGATGTATGGCTTGGATGCAGCTGCTCGGCCATGGAAACCCATTCCATGAAGCTCTCTGCGCACTGCTTGAGCTAATCTGAAGGCCACATGAAGTTTGGAGGTCTGTACCGATTGACTCTGCAGAAAGTTGGCGACCTCTTCGCACTATGCGCCTCAGCATCCGCTGACCCCGCTCCGTCAGTTTACGTGGCTATCACTTCGTGGCTGAGTTGCTGTCGTTCCCAAACACTTCCACGTTCTTATAATACAGCTGACAGGTGACTGTGGAATATTTAGGAGCGAGGAAATTTCACGACTGGATTTGTCGCACAGGTGACATCCTATCACAGTTCCACGCTGGAATTCACTGAGCTCCTGAGAGCGACCCATTCTTTCACAAATGTTTGTAAAAACAGTCTGCGTGCCTAGGTGCTTGCTTTTATACACCTGTGGCCACGGAAGTGATTGGAACACCTGATTCTAATTATTTGGATAGGTGAGCGAATACTTTTGGCAATATAGTGAACAAAATGGAGGAGCTGATGTGGTAACCAATCAGAGACTGCCATGTGTACAAAATGATGTGTATAGTGGGTGTAGGCAGGTTTCAGGAATTTTGCCAAGAGCGATGGTGGCAGTTTCAGTTGAGATAATATCTTAGGACAGAAACAGATCCTCTTGAAAGACCAGTATTGTCAGGTGCAGAGTGGGACAGACGGCCTGAGGACAATTGGGGGAGAGGCAAGCAATGAATTGCAGATTTCAATTACTTATAATTTTGGATATAAAATCCCTTACAGATGACAAATTGTCTGGATTATAAATGGCCAAGTACCCTGCATTGTGTGGAGCAGGAGGGCTTGTTTATTCCTTATGAGCAGAGGATCACAGAGGACCTTCAGCTGTGGAGACCCTAAGTGTTGGGGCCTCAGCCCACTGCGAGCCATGGAGACCAGTTGGTGCGCTGGCTGCGTGCCGCACTCGATCTAGAGTGTAAATATGAGGACTTGCTGCATCGTGCGAGTGAGGTTGATGGGGTAACTGAGGAGAGAATTTTAAAGAAAAAAACACTTATTAGGTGTTAAAGTGTTTGGCGCTGTGATTTTTATATATATAGAATATCCAATATTAGGTGATTATTTCACAGTCATGCAGCTCACCACAAGGTGTGTCCCTCACCCATATCAGATACAAAAAAATACAAACGGATTTGTTGGGAGCGCAAGAAGTACAATTTGATGTAGCGTATCTTCCAGAATATGCTCTAGTGGTCGGCTGTATCCAGCAACATGAACTAAAATATAAGAGTAACGATAATTGCGCAGTATAGTTACATACAATTTATATATGGACTCTAAATGTATATATAGAACCACTCACAAAAATAGAGCCTATTGGCTTGTGTTGTTGGGCAGATGAGCCTCTATGGGGGTCTCCTCCCATCAAACGATTCTTTGGTTGTTGCGAGTTTATTGCAGCAATCCATTTTCGTGATGTGGTTATCTCAGACACAAAAATAAATATGCATAGCACAATACCAGTGGTACAATCGATGTAATTGTGCATAGATCTAGGTACTCACATATTCCTGAGCCTCCTTAATCAGTGGCTCAGTAAGTAGGCTTGGGACCAATTATTCTCCACGGGAGGTCCTACCCCTAATCGATTGTAAAATCCGTTTGTATTTTTTTGTAACTGAGGAGAGGCCTCCCCCAGGCTATGTGTTCTGTGGTCCTGGCCCAGCATGGATCCACTTTAATGAGGAAGAAGACCATTATGGCAGGCCACAGGCTTCCAGACCAGCGGAATTGTGCGCCATCCAGGGGCACTACCTGGATGTGTATGAGGACTCTGCCTTTTGGCCCGTGTTGCAGGGGCTCACTGCTGAGGAATGGGCACTCGAAATAGACTTAAAAAGCTTGCAGACTGCAACCCAGCTACAAGTTCCCGAAGCCCCTGGAGGAAGCCTCCCCCCACCAGCCAGTGGGAAGAGGAAGAAAAGAGGGACGGCCGAGCCAAAGCAGACCAGAGCAAAACACAATCACAGCCCGGGAATTACAACACTAAGCTATCTCCCAGCGGGCAGTATCGGGTCACCAGGGAGACTGGCACCCAGGCTGTTCCTCTGAGAGATGGGGAAAAGCAGACCACGGACGGTCTGGTCAGCTTGTTGCAGGCTGAACTGCTGGCTGCTCGGGCACAGATAATGGCCCTGACCGAGACATTGCAAGAGCATCAGACCAAACTGCGAACTATCAAGAGAGAGAGATGGTCGCTGCATGGAAGTGCGAGAACAGTCACCATACAAAAATTGTCGTCCCAGCTGCAGGTCTGTGAGGACTGTAACCACACTGTACACACATACCTTAGTGGAGCCCATGCGCAAATAAAGAAGCTGGAGCACAGCTCCAGTATTATGATCGACTAGCTGGAGGACCAGCTAGAGGATGAGCGGCGAACTGAAGCTGCTCTACAAATTGAAATGACCACTTTTAAAATTTGCCTCGAGAACTGTGAGCAGGCGTTAGAGCAGACACAGCTCTCCCAGGACACTATTCAAGCATGGCCGGGAAGAGGAAATACAGCTGCTCCAAACTCAACTCCAGCTGTGCCAGCACCAGCTGCAAGAAACTGCCGTGGCTCGGAAAAGGGAGCATCGCTCAAAGCAAGCGAGGCAGAGGTGAGCCACCTGGCACATGAACTGGATGTATTAGCGCAGGAGCACCAGGGCACAGCCAGCCACCTGGAGGCTGAGCTCAAGGGGACACGAGCACTGTGCCGGCGTCTTCAAGATGAGCTGTCCCTGCTACGAACTGCCAGCACCCACTTGCCCACTACGGAGGAGAACAGCACAACTGGGAGTCGAGTCTTTGCCCCTGTTATATGTTGCACAAAGGAGCGATTGTACCCAGTGTTGCTGGAGCTGGATGCTGTGCTGGCATGTGAGTGTGCCTTGTCCCTGAGAAAGATGGAGACCCCCCCCCAGCACTCCACCCCTATGAACCAAGGTGCCGCCAGAGAGGGGACCTCTCCCCACCTGCCCAAGAGGTCAGCGGGACTGGTGAGTAACTCTCTAGCACTTGTGTTTGGCCCTGGAGAGATGTACCCAGGCAGTGCTTCAGGAATGTTGACTCCTGAGGGAGTATGGGGAGGTGGTGAGTACATCTGTGGTTGTGGACTGGACCACAAGGTCAATGAAAGGAAACAAAAACATTTTGGGACTTGGTTGCAGACGAACACACTCACAGATTCGTTTGGAATCTGGTGCCTGGTTAGTCTATTGGAAAGGGGGGGATATGTGACGGAAGCCTCCGATACCTTTTGAGTGATCTGTGTTCCAGGGGTCTGGGATTGGCTGGCGCGGGCACTCGCAGCATTGCCTGCACTACATATAGATTGTGTGCTCCTTGGAGAGGAGTGAATGCCAGCCTTGTGCCCGCAGTCTATGGGTAATTATGACAGAGAATGTTCACAAGGCATTGCTATACTGTTTGTGATTTAGTTTAAAGTTTATTTCTGTGTTGAACCAGTATAACCAATCTGATTCATTGGGACAATGGATTATGTAAATCAGTGTTTCCCAAACCTGTCCTCAGGACCCTCTGCCTCGCCAGGTTTGCAGGATATCTGAAGCACAGCACAGGTGATCTGATTTGCTGCTCAGTGATTGCAGGATTCAGTCTGCTTTTCCCCCAAGGTGATCTGCAAATCTGGCCTGGTTGAGGGTCCCGAGGACAGGTTTGGGAAACACTGATGTAAATGGTGAGTGATAACAGATTGCAAGTTTGTGCACTTCACCCCGACACCGTATCTGTTGACTGATAGGATTAATCTGCCAGCCCTTTCAAGACAAACTCGCATAAGAACCTGAGGAGGACCAGAAGGAAGCCCGCAGTGGTCTTGAAACCAGCCAATCAGAACTGTTGGGGTGGGCGGGAAGCTTGAAAAGTGTGTGTGACCTGAGCATAAACACCAGTGTGTTTTTCAATAAAGTCAGTTGATCCTGTTTGAACACACAGCCTGCCTGGAGTCTCATTCAGGGTACTCACAATCACCCTCAGAAGACACAGAGCGGCCATCTGGAAAAGCATCCAAAGAGGCATCGGGTCAGGGGCAAGAGATCAGGCTGCTCGGGGCACCAAGTTCCGAGCAACTCAGCGGCCGGGTCGATCTTGACAAGAGGGTGCCTGGAGAGCAGGACAGCTGGAGAAGAGCTTTCCGTCACACACCGCATTACTCATTGCATCGCATTACTCTTATTATCGCAATACTCATTGTGACGAAATGGCCGCCCCAATGTTTATTTGCAAGTATTTTGCTTTACAGTTTATTGTCTCTGTATATAGTGCAGAGTGTGTGTGATGTGCTATGCTGTTGTCAAAGTGTGTATCTGTATGTTACAGTTATAAGTTGTTATATTTTGCACTCACTAAACAGTAGGAGAGGACCCTTGCTCAAGAGCTTGCACTCTAACCTCCTGTGTTTCCCTCTCTGTATGAAGACTCCTTTGTTCCCCTATGTCTAGCAGACTGTTTAGATAAAGACGCATGTGTAAACACTCCATTGTGTTTGATGGCTCTTTCTATTGTTCTCTGACTGGAGACTCTTGATGTTATCTGCAATGTATTCTTTAAGGGAGTGGGTTGTGTCTCAACTGTATTTTACCTTTGTGTGTCTAAAGTGAAAATAAAGCATTCTCCACTTGGATTTTGAATGAGAAACAACTCCACAGTACGTGTCGTCTACTGTGTGTGGAAATATCTCCTGTGTTAAGCGGAAAGGGGGTGTCCAGACGGAGGGTACCAAGTGTGAGGGTACCCCGATCCATAACACTCATGGCACCGTATCACTCATTGCATCGCATTACTCATTGCATCGCATTACTCTTATTATCGCAATACTCAATGCACCGTATCACTCATTGCATTGCATTACTCATTGCATCGCATTACTCATTGCATCACATTACTCATTGCATCACATTACTCATTGCATCACATTACTCATTGCGTCACATTACTCACTGCGTCACATTACTCATGCAACGCATTACTCAGGGATTTTGGAATATCATTTATAAACTTACTTAGGTTTTTTTAGTGGCATGATTTAGTGGCGAAAATTCTTAGTGCCCCCCTCCCCGTTTTGACTGTGGTATCTTATGTGGCGCCCCCCCCCCCATTATATTGTTCCTGGAGTCTCCACGGTCTCAGGGTACTGGAGGATCCAGACAGGGCCACAGGAGGCATTTGCCCTCCTGAGCTGCAAACCCATTCCATGTGATACAGGGGACCTTTGAACATTTGAACCCCTGTATCTCCTGTTCCATAGGCTCTACGTGGTCAAAAGAGGTGTCATCGGAAAGGGCAGACTCTGGCCTATACAATGATCCCAATCAGAACCAGGTCAAATCTACAGAGAAAAGATAAATCCAAGAGAAATATGTCCTTTTATTGACATAAATGGCCGATAGTTTAATACCAACCAAGTCGTCTGGGAATAGCCTAGTTTCTGAGCCTGCATCCAGTGACTTCCCTAAAGGATATATGTATGTGTGTGTATCTGAGTCTTGTATATGTGTGTGTATCTGAGTCCTGTGTATGTGTGTGTATCTGAGTCCTGTATATGTGTGTGTATCTGAGTCCTGTATATGTGTGTGTATCTGAGTCCTGTATATGTGTGTGTATGAGTCCTGTATAAGTGTGTGTATCTGAGTCCTGTATAAGTGTGTGTATCTGAGTCCTGTATAAGTGTGTGTATCTGAGTCCTGTATAAGTGTGTGTATCTGAGTCCTGTATAAGTGTGTGTATCTGAGTCCTGTATACGTGTGTATCTGAGTACTGTATACGTGTGTATCTGAGTCCAGTATATGTGTGTGTATCTGAGTCCTGTATAAGTGTGTGTATCTGAGTCCTGTATAAGTGTGTGTATCTGAGTCCTGTATAAGTGTGTGTATCTGAGTCCTGTATAAGTGTGTGTATCTGAGTCCTGTATATGTGTGTGTATCTGAGTCCTGTATATGTGTGTGTATCTGAGTCCTGTATAAGTGTGTGTATCTGAGTCCAGTATATGTGTGTGTATCTGAGTCCTGTATGTGTGTGTATCTGAGTCCTGTATAAGTGTGTGTATCTGAGTCCTGTATAAGTGTGTGTATCTGAGTCCTGTATAAGTGTGTGTATCTGAGTCCTGTATACGTGTGTATCTGAGTCCTGTATATGTGTGTGTATCTGAGTCCAGTATATGTGTGTGTATCTGAGTCCTGTATAAGTGTGTGTATCTGAGTCCTGTATAAGTGTGTGTATCTGAGTCCTGTATAAGTGTGTGTATCTGAGTCCTGTATATGTGTGTGTATCTGAGTCCTGTATATGTGTGTGTATCTGAGTCCTGTATAAGTGTGTGTATCTGAGTCCAGTATATGTGTGTGTATCTGAGTCCTGTATGTGTGTGTATCTGAGTCCTGTATAAGTGTGTGTATCTGAGTCCTGTATAAGTGTGTGTATCTGAGTCCTGTATAAGTGTGTGTATCTGAGTCCTGTATATGTGTGTGTATCTGAGTTCTGTATATGTGTGTGTATCTGAGTCCAGTATATGTGTGTGTATCTGAGTCCTGTATATGTGTGTGTATCTGAGTCATGTATATGTGTGTGTATCTGAGTCCAGTATGTGTGTGTATCTGAGTCCTGTATACGTGTGTATCTGAGTACTGTATGTGTGTGTATCTGAGCACTGTATACGTGTGTATCTGAGCACTGTATACGTGTGTATCTGAGTACTGTATACGTGTGTATCTGAGTCCTGTATACGTGTGTATCTGAGTACTGTATGTGTGTGTATCTGAGCACTGTATACGTGTGTATCTGAGCACTGTATACGTGTGTATCTGAGCACTGTATACGTGTGTATCTGAGTCCTGTATACGTGTGTATCTGAGTACTGTATGTGTGTGTATCTGAGTACTGTATACGTGTGTATCTGAGTCCTGTATACGTGTGTATCTGAGTACTGTATGTGTGTGTATCTGAGCACTGTATACGTGTGTATCTGAGCACTGTATACGTGTGTATCTGAGTACTGTATACGTGTGTATCTGAGTCCTGTATACGTGTGTATCTGAGTACTGTATGTGTGTGTATCTGAGCACTGTATACGTGTGTATCTGAGCACTGTATACGTGTGTATCTGAGTCCTGTATACGTGTGTATCTGAGTACTGTATGTGTGTGTATCTGAGCACTGTATACGTGTGTATCTGAGCACTGTATACGTGTGTATCTGAGTACTGTATACGTGTGTATCTGAGTACTGTATACGTGTGTATCTGAGTCCTGTATACGTGTGTATCTGAGTCCTGTATATGTGTGTTTATCTGAGTCCTGTATACGTGTGTATCTGAGTCCTGTATGTGTGTGTATCGGAGTCATGTGGCTATGTATGGGTATCAATGGGAGTGTGGATCTGAGGTGTGTTCTTGCTACTCGATTGTCAGTGACCGGCAGAACATATGTCAGAATTCAGACTGAGGGTCCTTGCAGGGTCTGTCAGGGTGTGATGGTGATGTCATTCAATGCCCACTCTGCCTGTCACTGCCAACCCTCTGCTCCTCTAGTTTGTAAACTCCTATGAGCCGGACCCTCTGCTCCTCTAGATTGTAAACTCCTGTGAGCCGGACCCTCTGCTCCTCTAGATTGTAAACTGTGAGCCGGACCCTCTGCTCCTCTAGATTGTAAGCTCCTGTGAGCCGGACCCTCTGCTCCTCTAGATTGTAAACTCCTGTGAGCCGGACCCTCTGCTCCTCTAGATTGTAAGCTCCTGTGAGCCGGGCCCTCTGCTCCTCTAGATTGTAAGCTCCTGTGAGCCGGACCCTCTGCTCCTCTAGATTGTAAACTCCTGTGAGCCGGGCCCTCTGTTCCTCTAGATTGTAAGCTCCTGTGAGCCGGACCCTCTGCTCCTCTAGATTGTAAGCTCCTGTGAGCCGGACCCTCTGCTCCTCTAGATTGTAAACTCCTGTGAGCCGGGCCCTCTGCTCCTCTAGATTGTAAGCTCCTGTGAGCCGGGCCCTCTGTTCCTCTAGATTGTAAGCTCCTGTGAGCCGGACCCTCTGCTCCTCTAGATTGTAAGCTCCTGTGAGCCGGACCCTCTGCTCCTCTAGATTGTAAACTCCTGTGAGCCGGGCCCTCTGCTCCTCTAGATTGTAAGCTCCTGTGAGCCGGACCCTCTACTCCTCTAGATTGTAAGCTCCCGTGAGCCGGACCCTCTGCTCCTCTAGATTGTAAACTCCTGTGAGCCGGGCCCTCTGCTCCTCTAGATTGTAAGCTCCCGTGAGCCGGACCCTCTGCTCCTCTTGTTTCCATCCTTTGTTCGTTTATCTGTATCTCGTTCCCTTTGGTTATTGTAAAGCATTGTGGAAATTGTTGGGACCATATAAATAAATAATAAGGCCAAGCAGGATGCAGAGCTGGAAGCCGCAGGACGCCGAGCCGGAAGCCGCAGGACGCCGAGCCGGAAGCCGCAGGACGCCGAGCTGGAAGCCGCAGGACGCGGAGCCGGAAGCCGCAGGACGCGGAGCCAGAAGCCGCAGGACGCGGAGCCAGAAGCCGCAGGACGCGGAGCCAGAAGCCGGGGAGACGGAAGTCGCAGGACGCGGAGCCAGGAGCCGCAGGACGCGGAGCCAGAAGCCGTAGGATGTGGAGCCAGATGCCACAGTGTTTAATGTTCTCTTCCATGAAAGGATAAACTCTGCAAAGAGCTGAAGTAACACGACTATTCATCATTCTCAGGAGAGACAAATCTTTCGTCTGCACTTCTGTACGCCAAAACACAAGAAGACCGAGCCTTTGCAGCAGTAACCACACGCCTCAGGACCTTTCTCCAGCCGGCTCTGTGCCGCTCACATTCATCCTCTTTATGTTATTCAGGGTTTGTTTACTCATCACAGAACCCGTCTTCAGGATCACTCACTAGTAACAGATCCACAACAAGATAACAAGGGGCTCAGGACACACCAGCCGGGCTCTCCATCCTGTAGCCCGAGCTTGAAATTGGGCCGCAAAGTCATTGTGGATATTTGCAAAGAAATAAGGAAGAGTCGAATCGATCCACAGCATCAGAAGGAAAGAAAAACATGGCTTTTTCATTAATATCACCTTTTCAGGAATTGAAACTGGTCAATCTGACGTGGTGGCATGGTCTTTAAATTGCTGTTCCTCTGCCACAAGTGGAGAACCTCCAGCGCCGCCTCTCCTGGGATAAGAAACGAGGTGGAGGATCAGTGATAATCTGATGATGGAATGTGACAGACTCATCTTTGTGAAGAATCCAGGAATCAGGCAAAGTACTCGGTTATCTTGGAAGAAAACCGGCTTCCTTTGGATCTGACAATGTTCCTCAACCCTGACGACTGGTTTTTCCAGCGACACAATGCTCCATACCACACAGCCAGGTTAATACACGTGTAGATGGAAGACCAACCGGATCAAGCCCAATCTCCAGACCTGAACCCCACTGAAAGCCTGTGGAATGCGATCAAGAAGAAGACGGTGCCTCACATGCCGGCAAAGAAAACCACGTTCCTGGATTATTATTATTATTGTTATTATTATTTTGTGCCAGTGGCAAAACGTCCCCTAAAAGCCCTGAAGAAGATGATGGAAAGGCCGCTGGAGAGCCCGCTGAAGAGCCTGCTGGAGAGGCCCGTTGGAGAGGTCCACTGGAGAGGCCCGCTGGAGAGGCCCACTGGAGAGGCCCAGTGGAGAGGCCCACTGGAGAGGTCCGCTGGAGTGCCCGCTGGAGAGGCCGCTGGAGAGGCCCACTGGAGTGCCCGCTGGAGAGGCCCGCTGGAGAGGCCCGCTGGAGAGGCCGCTGGAGAGGCCCGCTGTAGAGCCTGCTGGAGTGCCCGCTGGAGAGGCTGCTTTGAGAGGCCCACTGGAGTGCCCGCTGGAGAGGCCGCTGGAGAGGCCCACTGGAGTGCCCGCTGGAGAGGCCCACTGGAGTGCCTGCTGGAGAGGCCGCTGGAGTGCCTGCTGGAGAGGCCACTGGAGAGGCCCACTGGAGTGCCCGCTGGAGAGGCCCGCTGGAGAGGCCGCTGGAGAGGCCCACTGGAGAGGCCCGCTGGAGAGCTGGCCAAGACGCATCAAAAGCTGCGAATTAGGGAGATTTCACCAAATATAGATTTCTGAAATCTTTCTAAGTTAAAACAATAGAATGGTGTTAAAAAATGAATATTAACGTGTTTTCTTTGCTTCATTCAAGGTCACATGGCATTTTTTTTTAGGAATTTGGGAGACCTGTTGTTATTTTATAGAATACAACAAAGATCTAAAGTTTACTCAACCACAAACCTAGAAAAAAAAGCCGAGAAACTCCTGACTTGTAGTGATGGCTTTTTATGCCAATATTCGAATCGCTGGTGGAATTGAAGGCTCTGAGTTTGGAACGTTGCCCAGGAGGTGTCTTGATAGATTTCTACGTGCCGGCCATTCACCTGCATGTTCTGGACCTTCTGATCTGTCCATAAAATTGTCACCCTAAGCTGAAAGTTGTGCAAACAACAAATGATGTCATCATGCAATGAGGTTATGGAAGATAAAGAATGTGGAGCATGGTGGTCCCTTACACAGAATGCCCCATGGTGTGCTGGAATGAGGCTGGTGCGCTCTTAATCCTGAATGGTAGGACCTGAAATTGGTACAGGTGGAATAGGGTGATGAAACAGAGGGCAACAAAGCCACAGGGTCTAGTGGAATCTGGCAATACCACTTGCACAGATCTACAGGGGTCAGGAAGTTTTTTCAAGCTGATTAAGCAGCCCGTCCACTCTGAGCCCTGAGTATGGCATAAGCATTAGTCACTGTCATTTGTTTAACTGTCTATAGTCCACAGAGAAGCAGGTGATCCCATTCTTCTTCGCCACAAGTACCACCGTTGAGATGCAATGGCTGACCGATGATTCAATATCTTGAGATACAACATGAACATGCACCGGGTCTGTTTGTGCATATCCTCCCAGACCGCATCAGGGATCGGATACACAGACTGCCTCAACCAGGCTTGACCTTGTGTATGGATCCCGAGCATGTCTATTGGATCTATAGCCCTGGAGGGTGGAGAACATACCCTGGCACTCTAGGAACAAGCTGTTGAACCTGGTCATGTGCCTCAGTACCCAACACCTCTCCTAGGTCGACCTTACTGATGCCCACCTTCACCCTGGCAGCTTCAGTCTATTGAGATTCTCTCGTAGCTGGCGCAGATATCGTGGCTACAGCCTCTTTTCTCTCCTGGTATGCTTTCAACATGTTCACATGAGGGCTCTATAGATCCTGTCAACTGAACATTGAGTTACTATTTAGGCAGCGTTGGAGAGCTCCTCCATTAGACGATATAGACCCTGGCAGACTGTCTTCAACTTGTTTTAAGGGCTTCTAGACCCACACTTTCTGTCCTACTGGTTATGGGCAGTCCGGTCATGCCACCTCTTCTGCTTGCCCTGTGCCACTTGGAGATTCTCCTGCACCATGGCAGTTAAACTATGGAGCCTGTCCTGGAAACTTAGCACATAGGAAACTACAGAGGTCCTTTCAGGTGCTAGGGCTCATTCCAAATACTCAAAGTCTACAGTTTCCTCACCCTCCTTCTATAGCGCAGCTAAAGGAATAAAACCCTAGAGCTTCCTGTGGCACCCTCCCTTTAAGCAAAGAGGAGATGCAGCAGTTAGTGTTCTCAGTCCTGTTGGGTGTCAAGGAACCTCCAGTGCATGTGTTTCAAGGTCACAATGAACGGTTTGCAGAGTCCATTAGTATGGTATGAGGAGTTGTGTAGTGGCTTGATCCCACACAGCCTCCAAAGCTGCTAGGTCAGCTCAGCGGTGAATTGGTTATCCTGATTGGAGACACTTTCCTGGGGAAACCCAATCTTGGAAAATATTTTAAGAGTATCAGCAACAGTATCGCTGTGAATATTTCCAAGAGCTACAGCTTCAGGGTCCCGGGTGGCATAATCCACCACAGTGAGACTAAATCTCTTCCTCATGTGACTAGGCTCAGCAAAATGACCTACAATATCTACGACCACCCTATGGAAAGGGTTCCTCTGCTATGGGTAAAGACCTCAGGGAGTCGTTTACTCCTTGTCCTCTCACTTCCCTAACTGCTGACAAACTTCACATGTCCGGCAGTATTCCCTCACATCTTCTATGATTCCTAGCCAGGAGAAGCTCGGCGTCAGGCAGTTCAGTAGTCATTCAAGCCCCAGAAGCCCGATAAAGGGACTATCATGCCCGATTCAGCAGATACTTCCTACAGATCACAATTGGTCAGCTTGGTAAATGGGTCACCCCTTTCCTGGTATCCTCGGTTGCCCTATACAGTCAGATTTGTATCCACTCAAACCTGCTGTCTCCTCCTAACCCTCCTAGGTCAGTCCTTGGCATCTGTTAGTACAAAGTCTCCTGATCAGACATACAGCATTCGATCAACCATTTAAATATTTGATCAGCTCCTGGTTGATTTCCGATCCGCTCCGGAGTTCCAGGAGATACATGGGTCTGTCCCTGTTAGGTGCACAAGACACAAGCGGTTGCTGGCATTCCTTGGGTTTGATCTGGGCCGGTGACTAGCTGGTTAAGGGACATGTGGCTCCGTGTCAGAAGGGTTGTGAGAATACATAAAATGGGGTGTACGCACAATAAAGCTGTGCTGGCCGTAACAGCCATGAAGTGGGAGAATGGTGCAGATCTAAAACCAAACAATGGGTAAGAATTAAAGGAGCACAGGGACTACAACACAGAATTTAATCCGAGCAATGTGATAGGACGGGTGTATTATCTCATACGGACTTTCAGGGGTTTAAATGAGCCTCTATGGGCCAGGAATTACAGCATCACTTTATTATTATCTATGGAGCCCAGTAAAGGTAAAATGCCGAAATGCAGGTTTAGTCAATCATTCAGTCATCAGTATTTAACATCATTTCCAAAAGCAGAACTTTCCCAAGGAATGTGTCAGGATTGGCCAAGATCATCAAAGCTACATTACATGGTCAAACGTGTGACCTTTACAGCAACAGAGACGTTTAGGACATGGAAATACATAGACATTAATATGGAGTAGGTCCCCCAACCAGAACAACTTCCACTCTTCTAGGAATGGTTTCCAGAAGATTTTGGGGCATTTCTAAGAGAATTTTTGCACATTCATCCAGTAGAGCATTTGTGAGGTCAGGCGCGAATGTTGGACCAGAAGGCCTGGCTCACCCCAAAGGTGTTGGATGGGAGTGAGGTCAGGACAAACTCACCCAGCCATGGGCCACATTACAATCTTGGTGCTAACGTTAGTGTTCACCTGCGTGAGCGTTAATGTTAGCCGCAGTGTTTACCGCATATTACAATCCAAACGCTAATGGGTTAAGTAACCCGTTTGCATTTGGTACCTTGTGCTTTTCAGCGAAAGGTTACTGTACTTTGCGCTCCCCATGTTAAGCATAGGGAGCGCAAAGTGTTAATCAGCGCTGGATTACAACGTCCTAACGCTGATTAACGTCCGGTTGCGGTTACCAAAATGTTAACCACAGCCTCGACCTGGTGCTAACGGATTACGCTTCTACAGAATCCATCTGCACCAGCCAAAAAAAAATAGATACTCCCCTCCTGTCCCGCGGCTCAGTCCGCCTCCTCCGTCTGGCGGGTGCAGGGAGAGACTGGGGGAAAAAGTCCCCCAGTCTCTCCCTGCGGATCACTACGCCTACCTGCCGGATGTCACGAGGCGAGATCCGGCAGGGGGAAACTGGACGCCATGGACTCCATTGAGAGGATGCAGATGGCGGCGCTTAGCTGTGCCGCACGCAGTCGGGGCTTAGCGCCCGCTAACAATGCAGGCAGCTTTTTAAGCGCCTGCATTGTAATTCCACGCTAAAACGGGGGTGCTAAGGAGAAGACTGCGGGCACACATTATTTGCGCACATTATCTGCGGGCGCACATTATCTGTGGGCGCAGTTTTTTCTCCTTAGCGCCCCACAGTGGTGTAGCGAGGGGGGGCACTTGCCCCCAGGCACCTGTCAGGGAGAGGGGTGCCACAAGGCACTCTCTATGGAACTTAAATTATGGAGATTTATTCACTGCACGGCTGCAGTTCCTGGGCTCTCCACTAGGCTGCACCAGCGTCACATCCCCCACTCCACCTCCAATCCACCACCTGCTCTTACTCGCTTTGCAGGCTGGGAGAGGCAGGGCTGAGAAGCAGGTGCAGCTGCTCCTATGGGCCTGGAATCTTGCACAGAAGAAAAAAGGTGATGATTTTAAAATAAATACATTTTTATTAAGCATGATGCCATTGTCTTTCTTTATGAGGAGGAGGAGGGACAAAAAATGATTAGTAGTAATCTGGTGGGGGCCTTTGTTAAGCTCACAGAGCTTGCATGAGGTACAGGCCAGGACAATATTCAATATTGGAAGTATACAGGTGCTCTAGGCAGGGTCTTGCCTGGGCAGTGGGGATGAGGACTTAGCTCCAGAGTTTACAATCTAAGAGGAGAGGAGACCCTGCTCCAGAGCTTACAATCTAAGAGAGGAGAGGGGGCCCTGCCCCAGAGCTTACAATCTAAGAGGAGAGGGGACCCTGCCCCAGAGCTTACAATCTAAGAGGAGAGGGGACCCTGCTCCAGAGCATACAATCTAAGAGAGGAGAGGGGGCCCTGCCCCAGAGCTTACAATCTAAGAGGAAGAGGGGACCCTGCTCCAGAGCTTACAATCTAAGAGGAGAGGAGACCCTGCTCCAGAGCATACAATCTAAGAGAGGAGAGGGGGCCCTGCCCCAGAGCTTACAATCTAAGAGGAAGAGGGGACCCTGCTCCAGAGCTTACAATCTAAGAGGAGAGGGGACCCTGCTCCAGAGCTTACAATCTAAGAGGAGAGGGGACCCTGCTCCAGAGCTTACAATCTAAGAGGAGAGGAGACCCTGCTCCAGAGCATACAATCTAAGAGAGGAGAGGGGGCCCTGCCCCAGAGCTTACAATCTAAGAGGAAGAGGGGACCCTGCTCCAGAGCTTACAATCTAAGAGGAAGAGGGGACCCTGCCCCAGAGCTTACAATCTAAGAGGAGAGGGGACCCTGCTCCAGAGCTTACAATCTAAGAGGAGAAGGGACCCTGTCCCAGAGTTTACAATCTATGAGGAGAGGGGACCCTGCCCCAGAGCTTACAATCTAAGAGGAGAGGGGACCCTGCCCCAGAGCTTACAATCTAAGAGGAGAGGGGACCCTGCCCCAGAGTTTACAATCTATGAGGAGAGGGGACCCTGCTCCGCCCCCACACACTTCTTCGGGCTGGCTCACATGCGCTGGCAGCACCCCCCCCTCTTGGTGTCTCACGGGGGATGCATATTTGGTTTGTTTGTGCCATTGAGCTAGAGATCATCCAAATAGTAAAACATTCTTTTAATATGATGATTTCTTCACAAAGCCAACCTCTTCTTTTCTTACTCTTGATGCTTTGTGTAAATCGCCCTGATATCTGTATCTGCTCTAATGTCCTCTAAATGTACAGTATGTAAAATTTAAATAAAAAAATGGATCAGGGCTGTGCGCACATACACAAATCTGATCCATTGCGGTCTCTGAGAGCGATTGCTAACACGATTGGTCACTGCCAGAGACACACTCGTAAACACCACACATTACTGTGAGTTTTATTGCTGTGGAGCTCTATAATACACTCATACACAACACATTACTGTGAGTTTTATTGCTAAATACCCCCAGGGTGTAGGGGGCATATGGCTATGTATGTGAAAGTATGGCTGTGTGTGTAAATGCATGCGTCTTTAATCAGGCTGCTGTTTAAATCATAAAATTCTGTGCCTGTGTCCTTGTCGCAGTCAGTCGTTGCCCCCTAGCCCTTCACCCTAAAGGCTTGTGTTGCTCCTAGAATCGCCACATTATCTGCTGCCTGCACTCCACAAAGTAAGAATGACAGAAGGCGTCTTGGCAGCATCGTGAGTTACAGGTAGGCGACTAAATATTGGTATTGGGCAGCGAGAGGTTAAATGGGCACCATGCTCAAATTTTACCCCATTTTTTCCCTTTAACCTCTTTTGTTGCTGACGACGTGCTGAGCGCATTCTCTGGTTTCATGTTTGTGTGCAGATGATGTACTCAGCACGTCGTTGAAGTCCTGCAGCTCCGTGCCATTTCTTTCTACTTTCACAGCAGGCTAACATCTTTCCCTCATTGTAGGACTTCCCCTGGACACTGATATATTCACTCAAGAGCGTGATGTCAGAGTCTCTCCCACTTCCCCTTATATATATATATATTTTTATCCGAATAATCGTTAATTAAAATAACCGTTGTTTGCAGCCATAAGTTCTACAGGGTCATATGTGGCATCAGCAGAAAGGCAAGAGTGTCAAGTCTGCAGTCCCTGGTGCCCCCCAGAACCCGGCAGCGTCATTCTCGCTGCTCGCTGGCCAGGTGCCAAATAATATACAGGCTCAGAGCAATCACGTGACTGGCCCAGGGGTGGGGCGCGGCATGTTAACGAGGAGCCACAGGGTTTAAAAGCCAGCTTGTTGCAATACACACTGCGCTGCCATGGAGTTTACTTCCCTCAGTGCTAACGTCTCCTGACTGATCGCTCTGTGCTATCTCTTGTGTATATCACCTGGCTAGTCTGAGAACCACCTCCGTTTACCAGTCCATTGCTTTCTCCGTGTACAGTCCATTCTGTTTTGCTTACTGATTTGGCTAGTTTCAGCCTTCTCCATTGTACCCTGTCCTCTGTATATCGAATACCAGTGATATATGTGTTCCGTCTGGATATTCAGGTATACCTTGTCCTGTGTTGGTAAAACATTTCCAACTCGTTGTTGGTAAAACATTTCCCACTCGTTGTTGGTAAAACATTTCCCACACATTGTTGGTAAAACATTTCCCACTCGTTGTTGGTAAAAGGTTTCCCACTCGTTTTGTTTACTGTATCTGGGTTCCTGTCCTGTGCATACCTATACGTATATTTGTGTTTGTGTCCCTAAGCGGTACTTAGAGACTGTCTTAAGGGACTTGCATCGTGTTTGCAGAGGGATACGTGACAGAGTCTGCATTATTACACATTTTATCTAAAACAAAAGTCACTGAACTGGTGCAGGGAGAGGCTGGAGTCCTATAGACCCCTGTATCTCCATTATGTACAACCCACAAGGTCAAGCGAAGTGTCATTGAAATGGATAGTCTGGCCTTTCCGATGATACCAAACATGACTATATAATAAGTAAAAATAAAAAAAGTGAAAAAAACAAACAATTGCAAAACATCTTTTTTCTCTGTTCTAAGGCAGCGTCATTATTAAACAGTAACGTGTGTGTGATGGTTGGCGCTAAAGAGAGAAGAAAAAATTATTTTTGGACGGGTGCTGCCAATAAACTCCTCCAGGTAGTCTGTCCAACTGCCCAAAAAAGAACAAATATAGAAAATAAATGGAGTTGGAGGAGGGTGCGCCCAAACTTCAAATGGAGTAATAAGAGAACAGTCTGTGTAACTGATCTGTAGATAGTCTTTATCAGACGGCTCAAATGAGTCCAAAATAAAGAAGGTAGATTTAAATACCGTGTCTCTGAATAGCCGTCTATTCCAAAAAGTCTGTTATGTACCTCAAATAAACAGTCTTGGCCGCTGGGCAGGTCTCTGCAAGCTCTGTGGCAAACCAGATGCTTAATAGGTAGTAATAACTCGACACAAGTCCGGTGGTGCTGAGCCAATGTGGGTGAATAAAGCAAAAAAAAAATTATTTTTTTTTCCTGGTTTTTTTTTTTTTTCCAGCCGGATCTTACCCAGTCAGAAGGTTCACCCCTCGGTAGTTCCGTCCCTCAAGATGTCACAAGATCATCAGGGTTGGTCTCCGAAATGCGCTTTATCCTCCTTAGGATGTCCGCAGGAAACTTCAAATAAATAGTCCAGACACGAGAGTCTTAGACCTGGAGTCCGCTCTCACGGGGCACGCAGTACTTCCAAGATGTGCTCCTTACGTCTGCCTCCTTTGAGCTCCACCGCAGATGGGGGGAAAAAATACTTGAATGAGATAGCTTGAAAAAGGAATTTATTGAAATTCAATAAAATAACACCTTACATCAATATGATGCTCCAGATAAAATGAACAAACCAAACGCGTTTCACGCCTCGCTGGCGCTTCCTCAGTGGCAATAGAAAAGACAAATGGACTTGCATGCTTTAAACACATTAATATACTCTCAGCATCCAAAGACACCAGCAAGTTAATCATTACCAACCGGTGTGGACAATTAAGACACAAACTGCAATTAAGCCTTTTAGCAGAGGTGTTCTAAACCAGATCAGACAATTTCCCTTGAATGAACCTTATGATATACACATTGATATAGTAAAATAAATAAAATCTAATTGATAAAAGACGATACAGAGACTTCAACAGTGTATCACAAGTAAAAAATAATAAGAAACAAACGAGTTTAAGGGCGATACAGAGGACTCTATTCTGAATCCAATACCTCAAAATCAGGGTTTAATTTGTCTAGGGAACATGTTAGTGCAAAAATACACGGTTAACAATGAAAGATAATATCACCCTTATCATACATAATATTTCTACTTAGATTAATTAGAGGGAAAAATTTAAATGGTCCGTGACGAACCGTAAAACTTGAATCTAAAATAGATAAATTTGTGCCAAAGGGCGAGAATAAGAATTTGGTTAAATGCAACCATACATGAAACCTTCAAAAGAGTAAAAAAATAAATAAAAATTCACATCTCCATGGGGTAGCAATCAATTCTCAAAAGATAATGCCTCTTGATAGCAGAAAAAACAAATAGAAATCAGCTACCTGGTCTAAAATGTGCCTAAAGGAACTAAAAGTGTCTGCAGGGAACCAGCATGTGAAACGAGGCTTATCTCTCAATGGAGGTTAATAACGAACACAATCAGGGTTATCCAAAGAGATTCGAATTGCTTGAGAAAGGTAACCGAACGCTGAAAATCAGCGTTCGGTTACCTTTCCTGGCCATTCGGCTATCCAGAGAGCAGGCAATTCGCCAAATCCTGGCGAATTGCCTGAACATACGGTGCCTGTTCGGTGCCTGTTCGAGGGCAGTGAAATCCCCATCAAAAAGCACTGCTTCGGCTATTCAGAGAACACAAACCAGCAGTGAAAGGTTCCCCTAATGCCCTGCCATTCGGTGGTTTCATTCGGCAAATTTATTCAGGAGAATCCCATAGGCTTCAATGTTAAAAATATTCCCGTTTTAATTCAATATCTAATAAACCGTTCATTATAAAATTCTGCAGCAAAAAGTCTATTTATAGATTTTTTAGGATACTTTAAGCATTTTTCAGAATTTATAAAAAAAAAATTAAAAGTCCGATTTTTTTAAAAAAATTTTTTCAGTTTACTTATTTTTTTTGTAACAGCCTCTTTATTATCATTCCCTGGACCTCCTGTGAAAATTTCAGACATTTTCGCTCAGTAGTTTCTTTGCAAACAGCGTTTCATTTTCCCAGATTCATACAAATGGTTTTTCTAATTTATTCACCTCCCTCTGTCTACGTCACAGCTGCTTCGGCTCTGTGTGATTCGGCTCCTGTTCGGCTTTTTCTAAGGTTAATCCAGATGTTTTTGCTTGTTTTCAGCGTGCATTCGGTTAGTTTTCGTCAGGTTTGCGGCAGCTTTTCCCTGCAATTCGGGGACCCTGTGGTGCTTGCTGAATACACCGCAGGGTCACCGAAATGCAATCGGCAAAAGGAACCGAATTGAAGAGAACGAAAAGTCACCGAACGTGCGGTGACTTTTCGAATCTCTTTGGATAACCCTGAATGTGTCCAGAAGTATGATCTGTAATCGACATAAAAACAGCCGTATTGTAGAACCAGATGAAGGGAGGATAATCCGAGAAAATGACACAGCTCGAAATCAGAATTCAAACCCTTTGGGATTAACGTATCAAACATAAATATTAGTTTCATCTCCTCCTTATTCATTTTCGTAACAAAGTCCTCTCCTCGCCAATCTTTATTCATTTTTTTCAGTGTAAAAAAATTTAAACCTGATGGATCTTTGTTATGTTTCTGTAAAAAGTGAGCAGGTAAAGGATGTTTCTCATGCCCTTTACGTATATTTCTTACATGTTCCATGATTCTCACATGCAATGGACGCGTTGTCCTTCCAATATAAACTAGATTGCAGGGACATATTAAGCCATATATAACATTTTTGGTTTGACAGCTCATAATCGGTTTCAGCCTAAAACTTTCCTTATATTCAAAAGGTGGAGAAGTGACATTTATTAAGTTTTAGATTTCTGCAGGCTAAACAATAGCCACATCTATAAAAACCTTCCTTAATCTGAAAGGGATTCCGAGTTGGATTATTTTTCTGAACACATCTAACAACCTTTTGTTTAATATTTGATGCACCACGATTAACAATTTGGGGTCTATCCTCCAAAAGTTCTCGTAACAACGGGTCTTCGATGAATTTCTGTCTCATCTCCTGGGACTGAGCTTCAAAAGACACAACATCTGTGCAATTCCTCCGCAATTGGGTTAGCTGGCTGTTGGGAACTCAATTAAGCCAAGCCTTGGCATGGCAACTAGTGAATTCTATTAAACGGTTTGTGTCTACGGGCTTGAAAAAAGTTTTAGTTTTTAAAAAACACCCCTCAACAAACAAAGTTAAATCGAGAAAGTTAATTTCGCTCCCATGGAAATGGGTTTCTAGAGAGATGCCCCAGTCATTTTGATTCAATTCACTAAGGAATTCATTGAGACTATCCTCACCCCCTTTCCAAACGAAAAACAGGTCATCGATATAGCGACGGTAGAGGACCAGGTTCTGCGCCCAGCGTGGACACCATTGGGCTTCCCATAATGCCATAAAAAGATTGGCATAGCTGGGCGCAAACCTGGTCCCCATCGTAGTTCCTTTCCGTTGAAGATAAAATGTACCATTAAAACGAAAAAAAATATTATGCAGAATGAACTCTATACCCTGTATCAAAAAAATCAACCTGATCGGGTTCATATAGCTGTTGTTGTTCTAAAAAATGGCGAGTGGCTGCGCATCCTTTATCGTGTGGAATAATGGTGTATAAGGAACGAACGTCGCAGGTAACAAGCAAAAATGAATCATCCCATTCAAAGAGATCAAGTAGCAGTAGGAGATGCATGGTGTCCCTCAGGTACGATGGAATCATTTTGATGGCCGGTTGTAATAATGTATCTATGTATTGAGATAATCTACTTGTGAGGGAATGAATGCCTGAAATTATAGGCCTCCCCGGCGGGTTTTGCTGATCTTTGTGGATTTTAGGTAAAAGGTATAAGACAGGAATTTTTGGAAACAATATATTGAGGTATATATATATTCTTTTTCAGGGAGAATACCACGATCTCTCCCTTTCAAATATATTATTCTCACTGAAAAAGAATATGTATACCTCATATTGTTTCCAAAAATTCCTGTCTTATACCTTTTACCTAAAATCCACAAAGATCAGCAAAACCCGCCGGGTTGTGTCGAGTTATTACTACCTATTAAGCATCTGGTTTGCCACAGAGCTTGCAGAGACCTGCCCAGCGGCCAAGACTGTTTATTTGAGGTACATAACAGACTTTTTGGAATAGACGGCTATT